>MJUT01055566.1:409283-422306 GCA_002080005.1 Gigantidas platifrons
TGACATAGTGAGGTATCCATATAGCACTGGCCCTTGGTGACTTTTGTATCTGATCAACTACACTTAATTGTACTTGATTTCTTGCATTAGTCACGAGGTGGATTATTAACTCACTATGAATTTTGTTTTATACCTCTCTTTTATCACATGTTCATGTGTATAAATTCATGAGATAATTACTTGTACAAGAACCTGGTGCCACCTCTAGTGCATAATCAATGACAGGGATGAAATCCCAGATAAAATAAATTTTCTTCTGTACCTCCCTTTTATGTGTATTTTATTTTATTTTATTTATTTTATGGTATTTTAATATTATATATTGTTACAATCATTGTAGTGACTATGCCCTGTATGGGTCCTTGATTGGAATGAAGAATATCTTATCTTATAAATACATTGTAATATTGGTTACTGCTCAGGGCACTGTTATAAAGACAACTTTATAGTTACATGGTTTAATACAAAACTAACTCTACATTATAATCTTATAATCAGCAGGTGCATGTTACAGACTTTAGATAAACAAACATTTAATGTCAACTTGATTAGCCACGGCACTGCAGACAGATGATGTATGAAATAGTTAACCTTATCATGAACCTATTAAATTGATATTAAACACTACATTTCCTCTTTCCCTTGGATTTATAATTAGATAAACAATTCCTAAAGTTTAAAGTCAAAATAAAAGTAACACTGAACTTTTAACTGTCTGATATAAAATGTCAATCTAACCTACTGTGAAATGAAAGGGTATTTACAGTCTATATCAATAAAGAAAATAAACTATTTACACAGTTCGCTGTATTCCATATGTTAATACATAAGGTAGTCCTTAAAACGTTCTGGCAATTTTCTGTTTCGCATTGGTCTTCTCTCTTCATCTGATTGTTGTGCAGTTTCACAATCAAGAATTTCACCATTTTCGTAATTGTCACTTTCAATGTTTTCTGTGTCACCAATTAACGGTTTAACAAAAGAAGTATTTCGCTGCGATATAGTTCCATCACCATTTTCTAGAGTCAATTTCGATCCTTCTTTCTTAATGACACGATACGGCTGTTGTCGAAATTTGTCGAAAGTTTATTCTGTCTTGACTGTTTTTGTAATACAATGTCTCCCAACTTCAACATTCAAATCACGAGTTTTCCTGCGATGATCTGCATACACTTTCCCCTTTTCTTTCATTTCAGTGTCTCTTTTTCTCGTCTCGATGTCATCTTTATTTTCGTCTTGACTGATCTCTGGTAATTTTGTACGAATTTTACGATTAAATAACATTTCAGCTGGGCTTTTTTTTACCTGTTGTACTGTGTGGAGTACTTCGATACGCTAAAAGAAATTTCTTTTCTCCAGTCACGACATTCTGCATTTGCAACACGGAAAGCTTTTAATAATGTCCTATTCTGTCTTTCTACTTCACCATTGGCTTGCGGCCAATAAGGAGTACTTTTATTGTGTTTGATTCCATTTTCACGCATATAATCCGCAAATTCATTTGACTTAAATTGCGGTCCATTGTCCGTTTTCATAGAATTCGGAATACCATGTTGACAAAACATAATATCAAGCTCACAAACAATTTTCTCTGTTGTCACTGATTTAAGTAGTGCGACCTCCTGCCATCTCGAGTAATAGTCAACGACAACAAACACATATTCACCTGTTGGAAATGGTCCCATAAGATCAGCACATAAATCTTGCCATGGTCCATTTGGCAAAGGAGTCTGTTTTACTGGCTCCTGTTTTGGTAACGGTCCTACTAATTGACACGGCTTGCATGATCTTACTACAGTCTCTACATCTTTGTCTATGCCCGGCCACCAAACTTTTTCTCCATAACACACATTTTAGACTCATCACATGAAATTTCACTACTTATTTTACTTTTGATATCTAACGGCTTTGTAGCACCATATGCAAACAATTGCTTACTAACTGGAATTTTCCTAACACCACTTTTCCTCAATACATCCCAGACTTCTGAATTTATAATATTACATGTAGCTCCTGAATCAACAAGAAACGGAACAACTGTAGAACCAATTCTTAACGTAATCCGACCTTCTGACGATCTATCAAGAGCNTAGTCAACGACAACAAACACATATTCACCTGTTGGAAATGGTCCCATAAGATCAGCACATAAATCTTGCCATGGTCCATTCGGCAAAGGAGTCTGTTTTACTGGCTCCTGTTTTGGTAACGGTCCTACTAATTGACACGGCTTACATGATCTTACTACAGTCTCTACATCTTTGTCTATGCCCGGCCACCAAACTTTTTCTCGAAGTCTCAACTTAGTTTTAACAATGCCTTGATGTCCTTCAGCGAAATACTTCTTTTAACTTTAATTCCACAGATTTTCGAATTTTGAACGGCAACCTTCTCACTGGTTGAGCTATAGGTTTCACATTTTCATCGACATGAATTTTCAACTGGTAATCCTTTAATTTACCTAATCCCGAGAATACATCAGGAAATTTTCTCATGATATCACTTTTCGAATTTAATCCTTTTTCTGAATGAATCATATTCACCTTCGGACCAATGAATAAAATTTCTAACTTACTAGCGGTATCTCTCCATAGTAATGGCGCGTGATTTCCTTCAACTAACAAGAAATCAGCCATAACACACATTTTAGACTCGTCACATGAAATTTCACTACTTATTTTACTTTTGATATCTAACGGCTTTGTAGCACCATATGCAAACAATTGCTTACTAACTGGAATTTTCCTAACACCACTTTTCCTCAATACATCCCAGACTTCTGAATTTATAATATTACATGTAGCTCCTGAATCAACAAGAAACGGAACAACTGTAGAACCAATTCTTAACGTAATCCGACCTTCTGACGATCTATCAAGAGCGAACACATATTCCTCCGAATCAGTAGAATCTTCATCCATATATCTCACCTTTTCTCTTCTTGTTTCGTGTCCTGTATATTTAACGTATCTTTTGCTTTTACACTTCTTGGCGAAATGTCCTTTTTTTCCACATTTATGACCAGTTTTGTCTTTTGTTATTGTACAGTTCCTTGCAAAATGTCCAATGTTTCCGCATCTATGACATTCTAAGTCCTTATATTTACTATCCATTTTCTTGTTATAGTGTCTTGTCTCTTTTTCCTTTCTGTTTTTTATAGCGTTGACCCTCACCGGTAAGTCTTCGTATTGTGGAGCTTGCTGTTCTGATGCTTCATTTGCTCTTGCGATTTCTTGTAATTTCTCAAGCGTTAAATCTCTCTCACGAAGCAGTCTTTGGCGTAGTTTGGATGAACGGCCTTGATCTATCACTTGGTCTCTTAATACGTCGTTTAACATATCCCCAAACTCACAAGTTTTGGCTAATGTTTTTAGTCTTGTGACATAAGCATCTATAGACTCAGTTTCACTTTGCTTGCACATTCGAAATATTCTTCTCTCGTAGGCTGTATTCTTCCGTGGTAGAAAATATTCATCGAACTTTGCAATTGCATTGTCAAAATCATCACCAGTGTCCGTAAATGTTTCAAAAATGTCTTGTGCATCTTGTCCAATTAAATGTAAAAGTAATGCTCTTTTCTGATTTTTGTCAGTAACTCCTGTTGCATTAAAATAGTATTCAAATTGTTTTTTCCACTTTGTCCATCTCTGTGATAAGTTCGATTGTTCACCGGTCACATCAAGTGCTGAAACAGGCGTACATCTAACAATTTTGCCATATTCTGTTCTGGATCACGTTCTCCAAATAATATGTCAATACAGAAATTTTCAGATTCGAAATCCATACATTAGGATACTATTTTTCACTGTTGCCAATTGTAATATTGGTTATGTGCCCAGGGCACTGTTATGAAGACAACTTTATAGTTACATGGTTTAATACAAAACTAACTCTACATTATAATCAGCAGGTGCATGTTACAGACTTTAGTCAATAAACAAACATTTAATGTCAACTTGATTAGCCACAGCACTGCAGACAGATGATGTATGAAATAGTTAACTTTATCATGAACCTATTAAATTGATATTAAACACTACATACAGTTGCTAAATTGAACTTGTTTATATTGTCTATTGCATCATTGCCTAAAATTTGAAAATATAGTTTTAATAAACATCCCTGCCTAAGTGATCACTGCCCAAATGAAGACCATTTTAAATTTGGATTTCAGATAGGAATATGCAGTCAGAGAATAGCTGGTTGTTTTTAGATACAGAATAAGCTGTGTTGAAAAAAAATCTCATATCAACGAAATCATTTTGATTAACCTTGACAATGGATTTATCAATCAAAACAGTCATGTACTAGTATTTAGTTTTAGTGGTGTCTTCATACTTTGCAGATGACTAGTGGGAAGATAGGTATCCATTCTGTCCATTTCTTGTCAGCAAAATCAGAGTATATTCTGCAGATATTTCAGTATATGACACCATCAGAATCCAGCAGTAAACATGAGAAATCGATCGGCTAGCCACTTGGGTGTTTTTCCTCACATTTTGTGTCTTTTTCCGCTAGAGTTTTGCGTTTAACTTTCTCGTGATGTTAATTGTGGCCAGAATCATTCCCAGTCTTTTTTTTTATTATTGAATATTTGTCCATTGTAACAACTGCAACCTGATTTGTATTATACGCTCACGGATGTAAGGCCCTGTTTGTTATGAAAAGCTATGGACAAGTAAGGAAACGTCACATTCGGAACTCCAGTAAAAACCTGTTACACGGTCCCGGTTAACGTTCAGTAAATGCAGTACAATTATCATTGCAATCGGGTCGTAATACTCAACTTAGAACTTCTACAATTCTGGTTATTTTTAGCTGCTTTCGGAACACCACTGACGTGATCGTTTCCAATAAAAAAAAAAAAAAACATTTATCTATATAACCGTCAATATTTACGATATAATATCATTTGAGGAATTGTCTTCCCAGAGTACTTTAATTAGAAATTATTTTTATTTGTTGATTTTTACTTGTCACCGGACAAGCTAGCCAGGAAAATCTACTTGTCCGGCAGGTTCTATGTACGAGTCGGACAAGTCGGGAATGGCAATAATGCAAGTTGATTAACCGGTTTGGCTATCCTTGAAATTACCACTTAAAATCAACACTAAAGCAAAAACAACTCTAAATTCTTGATCCGCTTCTGGGTAAAGTAAATTAAAACGTGATACGAAGACATCCGCTAAGTTCTTCAAATTTAATTATATGATAGCATTATACATGATTGATTGATTGATTAATTACTTAACGTCCAGCGAGCAGTATTTCAGCTATTTTCAGGACGAAAACAAGTTTACAAACAAAAAATCAGAACATGGGCAACGACTTTTGACTGCTATGTTGGGTAGGGTCGGAAAATTTAGCCAAGGCAGGGGCCCAATGGCCTCCTCTTAACGAACTCTGCCGGGGGATCTTTAACGTGCAAAGAGCGTGGCATTCTCTCAACATGGGACCTCAGTTTTCCTTCTCTTCCAAAGGACAAGTTGGTCAAATTTTTATTCCCCTGGATTCCAACGGGTGACCCTGATAGTCGCCCTCTATGATAAGCGCAGGTATGGTGCCTATTCTAACCCTGACACATCCTCTGGGAGAGGTAACATTATACATGTATACGTTTAGCGATAAATTCAGCAAAAATGAAGCCTAATGGTAGCAACATTATATAGATGCACGTCCCATCGGTAAATGCAAGCATTTTCACATTTGCATTGAGATCAGAAATTGAAATTCGACGAATTGACCACAGATCCCCTCTGGATCCGCTACTTTAAACCAAAAACATGGATTGTTTACTTGCTAATTCAATAAACGAAACGGAACTGTAAAGTCTTTAAAGTGATGAGAAACAAACCGTTATGTTTTGTTTTGTTCCTTGTGATAGTAGTCCCCATTCCTAACTGACCCAAAAGGTAATTAAACATGCATGTATACACATACATTATGTACCACCCGAGCGTACAATTTTTCTATTTCCCAACTAACTGACATCCCAAAGACTTCCATAAAGACGGGGACTACTATTACAAGGAAAGAAACTAAACCAGAAAAGGAAACTAATAGTAAAAATGGTAATACAATGTAGAATTTAGTCCCCTCACCGTGACGAACTGTCATGTCGGACTAATGGGTTGTCAGACTAATGGGTTGTCGGACTAATGGGCTGTCGGACTAATGGGCCGTCGGACTACTGGACCCTCCCCTTTCCGAAATTTGAACTTTCTATATTTTCATCTAATTATATGCAGTGTATTGGCAAAATGGTCATCTTTACGAGCTATTCATGGACCATTTTAAAAAAATTTCTAATTTATTTCAAAAAGGTGTCTAAGTGGCCCAAATTTCGCATATTTGGAAGGCATATTTAGAATAGTAAAACAAGACAAATTTCCAAAATGCAGTTGATCCTTCCAGCATATTACTGTGTCCAGCTATTTACTGGTTCAAGCAAAATAATGTGTCCACGCTTGCTTTAATGTTTAATATACACTTGTTCAACTTTCCCTTATCGACATTGCTTTGCTGTGGTTGTATCATGCAATGCTCTGCATCTTATTTTATTCTTCTCTTCTGAAACTGCTTAGCCAGATGAGATGATCCGAAACTTCGTAGGAAGCATCTGGAAGGTCTTCTATAAAGATGCTCATTGTGCCTCGATCCGTTAACAAACATGGCCGCCATAGGCAATTTTTGTTTCTGGTTGGTCAATTTCTAAAAAAAATCTTCTCCTCTGAAACCACTTAACCTGTACAAAATTTTACATGGCCGCCATAGGCAGTTCTTGTTTGTGATTGGCCAATTAAAAAAATCTTCTCCAAAACCATTTGGCCAAATTAATTTAAATTTAGAAGGAAGCACCTATGGAGGATTCTGTATAAAGTTTCCTCAAAACAAAATGAAAGGTGAGCTACACTATTTTTAAGTAAAGTATAATTGTGATATCTTCTTCTGAGAAACCACAAATCTGACTGGATTACTCAGGTTCAGTTGAACACAAAAGTGATCATTTGAAATTAACAATCTATGACAAAGCTAGTAATATAGGTACAGTTTTGATAGACGTTGATACCTTTTTGAAACACAACGGTAGTGTAATTCTTAGCATGCATGCCTTGAGTGCGGTAGATCATGGGTTCGAGTCCCGATCGGGTCAAATCAAACACTAAAAAATTGGTATTTGTTGCTTCTCCGCTAAGCATGCAGCATAAAGGAGAAAGAGCAAAGAAGACTGGTTGTCTCGGAATCAGGATAATGTGTCCGAGTGGGGCTGCATGTCTTTCCGCAGACTGGTGTTTCAGTGAGCTATCTTTATAAAAATCCAACTAAGCATATTGGTCTAGTACAAAGCGGACCTCATCATCATCTCATTGAAAATTAACTTGTTCTCGCCATGATACAGCTGAAACATTGCTGAGTTAGTGTTAAACAGAAGTCACTCACTCACTTGATACATTTTTGCATTTAATTTTTTCAGCCAGCTTGTATATCAAAAGCATGGAAGAAATAAAGCAAATGAAAGGTAGACATGAGAGTGAAATATCTTGGCAGAGAAGAAAGAAGTTCCTGACTGTACACCAGTCAAAATTTCCCAAGGAGAGACTAACTGCATTGTCCTACTGTTACACTAATGTACTGTTGTACGGATGTAAGTACTCTGAGAAATTAATGGAGGATTTATATGAGATTGCTTGTGAAGTGGCAAACTATCCATGGAATGAACCAGTTATCAATATGTCCATGACGAATAAAATATTTGATGAACCTGTGGTAGTATCAGTTCAAAATTCTGTGAAGAAAAATCGTAAAAGAAATAGAAGTACAAGTATGAAAGACCTTTTGAAGTCGTTTAAAGATTTACATCTCAATGATAACACAGCAGACTTCCAAGATGCTCCCACTCGTGCAAATACAATACTGGATAATAGCCAAAATGAAAATATTCAGGCTAGTTTTGACAATGTGATATATCAGGAATACATTTGTCCAGTTTTAGATTTGCAAAACAAGTCAAATACTGCATATAATTCTAAACTAGTTAGTAAAGATTCTGATCATAGAAACAAGATGAAAAAACTCGATCCAAAAAGTGTTGCCACCAAAACGGTGAATAGGAATCTGAGTTGTAATACATTTATGACAGATTTAAATCTGACGTCACAAGCGTCAACTTCTAAATCAGTTAAACCAAAGACGACCAACATTATTCGTAATCCTGACGGTATACAAGTCATAAACAAATTGAATTTCGTTGGATCAGACAATTTACATATTACAGGATCCAATACTAACAAGAAATCTCACTGCCAAGTTGAAACAGAAAATGTCGGAAATGCTAATCAGATTGAAATGAAGAATGAACAGACATCTCAATGCAGCATTAAATTACATCCGAAAATTCAAATTGCTAAGAAATCTAAATGTAGAGAAATTCAACAAATAAAACTCAAACAGAGATCTCTTAATGGCAGTAAAACCTATGTGTTAGGAAAGAAATTTTGTGGCTTTAATAGTTCACAACCAAATATTGGTAAGGTATCACGAAAGAAAGAAAATACAATTTTAGCCAAGCCATACAAAACGTACTACGTTTTCAATAAAAAGCAACCATGTGCAAATGGGTCTGACAACTTTCATGACGAAGGCAAACTCAGGTCTAGTAAAACATGTGATTGTTGTAAATCTAAAGCAAAGCAGAAATATGAAAATTGTAAAACATGTACTAAGATTAATCAGAAATCAAAGGAAAAACCAAAAACGAAAACTGCAGAAGAAAGTCTAATACATTTGAACATGGATGGTGCTGTTGTTGCAGAAAAGAGACACAAAACAACTCCTACAGAGAAAGGTGAAGCTAACAATTTACACAACCAGGACAAACTCCCGTCTTTTATTACATCTGACTGTAATGCCAATGTAAAGCATATATATGAAAAACAAAAGATTAAAGTATCACAAGAAAGGTTAACACATTTGAACAGGAATAATTCTGCTGTAAGGGAAAAGACAGACAAAATCACTCGTGGAGACGAAGTTGAAACTGACAATTTACACAGCAAGAACAAACTCAAGTCTTGTAATAGATTTTATAGTAGTATCAAAGCAGAGCAAAAAAGTGAAAATCATAAAACATGTCCTCAGATCGATCAGAAATCAAATGAAACACCAAAATTTGAAGGTTCAGAAGAAAGTTTAAAACATTTTAACACAGATTATTCTGCTGTTGCAGAAAGGAGAAACAAAATCACTCCTACAGGCCAAGTTAAAACTGGTATAGATAACTTACCAAAAACTGACATAAACAACAATGAACCAAGAGTTATAAAACATAAGAATATTAAATCTGAATTAAAACCAAGTACTAAACAGAGGAAAACTGCTAAAGCGATTGTGAATGAGCAAAGTCAACACAACAAGAACAAAGTCTTCAACCAAAGAATGTCTCCTAGACTACCATCACCCGTATTTGAAGAAAATTATAACTTTTGGTCTAGATACACTAGAGATTATGCGAGGCACACTGAGTATTATGGTCCGTATAAGGAGTTGGATAGTCCCAACAATTATGAATCTTGGTTCGGACAAGGAAATCCATTTCCTTTATATGACCAGTGTTTACAGTATGGCAGAAACTATGTACCTCCTTGTTCATTGGGTAATCGTAGAAGGGGGAGAAGGGGGTATCGAGTCCAATTACCTAGGGGAGAAAATACAGAGTGAAATTTTTTATCATTGTCACAAAACATGAGATAGCAACAACAATTGTAAGATAATGGCAAAGGATTCTGTAGAAATCTATAGGACAATTATAACATGGCCAGATCATCAATAAAAAAAAAATTCAAAATGAAAAACTGAAAACAGACACATCTCTCCTCAAAGACTGACCGTCAATTTGTTGGATCAAGAATATGACTAGGAAACAGAAAACACCAAGAATGGAAAAAAAAAATGCATAAGCTATTAGGTGATGCTAACAATGCCTGTCTACAGTCAGTTCTGGATTAGCTATTATGCCTGGTGACTCGTCAGTTCTGGATAAGTCAATACAACATGGCATGTTTTTAGAGTTGAAATGAAGTTCATTTTTTCAGGATTTCTCAGATTTGTAAAACTTTTTTTTATTTTCATGAATTGTTTATATATTGAGAAAATTTGAGATAATTCTTCTCACAAGAATGTGTAATTAGAAGAATAAAACTCAGTTTTGACAATTTTGTATAATTTTTGTTATATTATGATGAAATGTTGGAATACACTCTTGATGATTTTATTTTTGTAATTGATATAAATAAAGGCCAAGGAGAGGTCCCTTTATTTTTTTAGAGTTCTTTCCCTGTAATTGAGAAAAAGAATGTGAAGAATTACCTTGTATTTACAAATCTACTTATTGTTGTTAATGAAACAAAAGGCTTATTGTAAATGACTGCTAGTGTTTACAAACAAAACTCTTTTTGAGAGGGCTGTTATTGTTGATAAACAAAATGCTTATTGTAAGGGACTTGTTTTTGTTGGTAAAAAAAAAAAAAGAAGGATTTTGTAAGAGACTCTTGGATTTTGAGAAACAAAATTTTCATTGCATCTGTAATTGTATCAACATCAATTTTTAGCTCACGTGACCCTTTGGGTCACGTGAGCTTTTGTCATCACTTTGCGTCCGTCGTCATCGTCCGCGTCTGTAAACTTTTCATACTTTCTTCTTTGAAACCACTGAACCGATTTGGACCAAATTTGGCAGAAATGTTCATTGGGAGGTCCTCTACTAAATTATTTTGGTGCAGATCGGAAATCCAACATGGCCACCAGGGCCAATAATGTGTTCTGATTGGTTGAAACTTTGAAAATCTTCTTGCCAGAAACTGCTCAGCCGATGGAATTGTAACATTATAGAAATGATGACTGGATGGTCCTCTACTAAATTTGTTATTTTTGTGCCGATCGCATATCCAAGATGGCTGCCATGACTTGACTTAGTTTTAACATAGAACCCTATGGGGAAAATGTTTAACAAAAATTTCCTCTGAAAGCAGTAGGTCAATTTAAAGCAAACATGGCATGAATGGTCCTTAGGTGGTCAACTTTCAAATAATGTCATGTGACCCAGACCTCCATCCAAGATGGCCACCATCAGCGAACAGTTTTAACATAGGACCCTATGGAAAAAATGTTTAAAAATGTTTTCCTCTGAAACCAGTATGTCAATTTAAAGCAAACATGGCATGAATGGTCCTTAGGTGGTCAACTTTCAAAATAATGTCATGTGACCCCGACCTCCATCCAAGATGGCTGCTATCAGCAAACATAGTTTTAACATAACACCCTATGGGAAAAATGTTTAAAAAAAAATTTCTCTGAAACCGGTTAGCCAATTTAAAGCAAACATGGCATGAATGGTACTTGAATGGTCAACTTTCAAAATTATATCCAGTGACCCAGACCTCCATCCAAGATGGCCACCATCAGCAGACCATTGGACCATATGGGCAAACAAAAACAGGGGTAGATAATGTTTTCTGATTTGTCAATCTTCTGATCAGAAACTACTGATTCAATTGAATTTATTTTCTGGTGTCATGATATAACTGGTGTGAATGATCTATGGATGGTCCTCTACCTAAATTGTAAATTGGTTCTGATTGGAAATTCAAGATGGCTGCCATAGACTAACAAAGTTTAACATAGAAGCGTACAAGACCCAATGGGAATTTGTACTTAGTTGTTCTTCTCAGAAAGTACCAAGCCGATTGACTTAATTTGTTCTATGCTGCTCCTATCTGCAAACAGAAAGACTTGAAAAATATGCTTGTTGATCACCTTCTTCCAGAATTAAAACTTAAGCAGTATAATATACTTACCATGGGAGATTTTAATTTTGACTTTAGGTTTTCAGAATTTATGGAGCACACATTCAATAGTAAGCAAATTGTGTCTTTAAGTTGCAAGAAAATATGAATCTTTGCTAGACTTCACGTTCCTAAGGATTTACCCTGCCAATTATTACCAGGTGAGCGATGACAGGCTCTCCAGAACCTCTAGTTTTTTAATTTAGTCTTATTTTCTACCATATTGTATTATTGTTATAGCAACAAGAGATGTATCAAATCTTGTTTTCCATTAAAGTTGATTTTTTATATGTATATATTATTTATTTGCTTAAATCTTTCTACGTTTCACATTTACATTTAGTCTGGACTACAATACTTAGTTATTGGGGCAAGCTTATGTGTCTCATCATGTCATGTGATAAAGTTTGTCAATGACTTGCGACAGGTCAGTGGTTTTATCCTAGTACTCGCGTTTCCTTCACCAATAAAACTGACTGCCATATTTCTGAAATATTGTTGAAAGTGTCGCTAACACCATAAATCAAACCAAACCAAACCATCTTAGGAAAATTTGCCGATCTACTCTTCTGTTTTGTGAATTGGAGTGTTCTGGACTAGGACAGATTTTCTAATTGCAGTGAAACATGTCTTTAACAAATACAACTGCATTGGTGATGTAATTGTTAGCTTTTTCGCCTCGAGTGCGATAGTTCGTGGATTCGTGCCCCAATTGGGTCAAACCAAAGACTATAAAATTGGTATTTGTTGCTTCTCCGCTAAGCCTGCAGCATTAAGGAGAAAGAGCAGAGACAGATTGGCTTGGAATCAGGATAATGTGTCTGTGTAGAGTGACATGTCTACCCACGTACTTTTGTTTCAGTGAGCTAGCACTATAAAAATCCAACTAAGCGTGTTGGTCTAGTACAAAGCAGACATCATCATCTCACATGAAAATTAACTTGCTCTCGCCATGATATAGCTGAAAAATTGCTGAGTTGAACAACAATCACTCACTCACTCAACAAATACAAAGTCTTCCAATAATCAAGATGAGTCAGTGTAAAATTCGGATGGAAACAGTAAAAACGGAAGCAATATAATTGTCTCCCCTTAACAAGACAAACCAGAGGCTCCCAGGAGCCTGTAATCGCTCACCTGGATCAAAGCTGCTTTCAATAACAACGCAACTGCACTGTGGTGC
>MJUT01055566.1:440909-451043 GCA_002080005.1 Gigantidas platifrons
TTTAGTTAGACAGTGCTGCTTTTACTGTTTATGTTGGTGCCAGTTTTAATTAAGTATTCAGTATTATTATATTTTTTTTTTTACCTGCTGCTTCTTTATTAACTGCTGCTTTATGTTGGAGCAACTGTGTGTGGATCTTGAACAAGAGTCCAAAGAGGCACTTGCCACGTGGGTTCTTGTTCAGATCTATACACAGTCCTTCTTCTTTTTTTCTCTTTTGCCAGTACTAGTATGTCTTAGCTTATTTTAGTTTGTAACTTTGCATGCGACTTGTGTTGTGTTATTGTTAATGTATATTCTGTAAAAAGCTCCTTAGAGCTTATGTTGTACTGTTTTATTATGTGCCGAATCAAAATAAAGTTTTCTTATCTTATCTTATCTTAGACTTAGAAGCAACTTGAAAATCGAAACATATGTATCACTTCATTTGACGAGATTATCTATATAAACTTGTAAAGTGTCGGAAAATTTCGAATACAATGTACCTTAGGCTCATAACACAGGAAGTTGAAATTTAATGAATATGTCAGATTTTATATCATATTGATAAAAAGAAATATTTCCAACTCCTGAGTTTTGTGCTCAATCTATGAAGAACTTCAGAAGCAACTTGAAAATCGAAACATATGTTTCGCTTCATTTTACCATTCCTTGCAGAACTTTATTCCTACAAAGCCAGGACCATCGTCATGTGTTTCGTAAATGTCCATTAGATCTATAATAGCTTTCTTTACGCTTTTCTGTTTCACAACACAGTACGCCACTTACGTTCTTTACAAAATTGGGTGTACCAAATTTAAGCATGTCATTTCTGATTGCACAACCTCAGGCGGAAATTAAAATATAATTTTGGTGATCAAATACAGCTGAAATGTATTAATGATAATTTAAAAAAATATTATTCCTCATCAACATCATCACTAAACTCTTGATTAATACATCTTCCCCACTTATTTTATTGACCGGAGGCATTTGTCGTAATTTATACTTTTTTCGTGTGTGTAAGCGATATTTTCTAGCATATTCTCGCCGACCACTCACTTGGCAGGTGACTTGGCAATAATTTGCATTCCATTTGTGTGCATCACTTCATCCTGTTTGCAATTATAATTCAAAATGCCAGAACAAAAGTATGACATAGTGGTGTTTGGAGCCTCTGGTTTTACGGGACAGTTTGTTGCAGAAGAGGTTGCACGCATTGCTGACGAAGAAGCCGGTCTGACATGGGCAGTTGCAGGACGTACAATGGAAAAATTACAAAATGTTCTTGCAAATGCATCAAAATCTGTTGGTACTTATCATTGCTTATATATACAATAATTAGAAAAGGGAATCAAATGATGTTGCTAGTGGTTTGAATGTACAGAATTATTGTTTAATCATTAAAGTTCATAACACTTGACTTGTCAAGGGTGCACTCGATATGCCAAAGACAATTTGTTTTTATCTAACTTTTGAATGTCCTTCATTATTTAACTTGAAAGCTAAAATTAATTTAAAGAAACCAAAACAATAAAAGTTACTTGAAATTTGTATAAGATTTCACAAAGACATCATCCAATACTAATAAAAAGTTTTATGGTCTTCATGATGCAGCATAGATTCATTTTTGATAGAAACTGGATATTTTGTTTCAAGTAAAAAATTGTATATTCAATATTTTATTTGAAAAGAGCACAGTAGAGGCGTGATCCAATACAAAAACAAAAACATGTTGAAATAAATAAAATACATTCTTAATATAGAGTTTGTGATCTAAAACAGACAGGTTCATGTAACATTAAGAGCAGCCGGTTGGTCCCGCTCCTCAAAAGCTTTAGGAATAAACAAATTATTTTTAAATTTTTTGATGATGACGGGTTGAGTAAATTTATTATGAAAGATGAGGAATCCTCATTGTTTTCGTTATCGATTCCATATTTTTGTCTTATTAGATTGTATTTTGGACATTTTAATAAAAAGTGAAATTCCTCTTCAATTTGATCCTTACAGAATTTACAAAATCTTTCATTATGTGAAGTATTTGGCTTAGAATATCTTCCAGTTTCAATTGCCAATGGATGAGCACTTATTCTTAGTTTTGTTAATTGTTTTCGGAGTTCATTTTGAATATTAAAATTTAAATATTCTTGTTGTTCAAACTTTTTTAATATTTTACTATAGAAAAGAAGTTTTCCAGAGGATTCTTCTCTTATCTTAGAAAGTTCGAAATTAATTTTGGATTTATAAAACTCCCTAGTTTTTGTTTATATAATTCCTTTGATATTTCAAGGGAAGATATTTTCATGGCTTTAGAATATTGAATAACATTATTTGTCCAGGAATTTTCCTTAGCTGTTAATAGTTTGTCTACTTCATATGCAGCTTTAAGCAAGGATCGAGGACCACCCAACTGCTCATCAATCTGATTCAATCGTGGATAATACCCGTACATTAAACCGTAACATTTGATACTGAGTGGAACCATTCCAAGTTCACATTTGATGGCTGTATATTTTTAAGAATCATATTCTATTATATGTATAAATAAATATCACAACATGAAGTAAATGCTGTAATCTAGGGACTCCCATCATATAATATATAGCATTATTTCATGTGAAAATGTAAAAAAAAAAAAGTACCTCTGCAGTCCTCAAATTGAAAATTTTAATTTACTGATCCGAATTAAATTCTTGAATTTATTTTATATATATATATATATCTAAATAAAAGTGAAAAATTTACTTGTTCGAACAAAGTTTTACTGGTCATGGACCAGAGAACCGGTGCTCATCGTGAGGACTGCCTCTGAACTCTACGTGTTGGTCTAGTATAAAGCAGACGTCATCATCATCTCATTAAAATGTAACCTTTACTCGGCATGATATACACACACGTAGCTGGAAAATTGATCATTTTGCGTTAAAACAACAACTATAGTCCGTTTGACTTCTATAAAACCTACAGAAAAAAATTCTTAAAAATCCAGTTTTCAAATCAACAATTGTTTTTCTAGATGTATATTAATATATGATATATACGAACTCTGACAATTAATTAAAAAAAATTTTGGTCCATTATTAAAAAAGTTACCCATTAGGCCATGCAAAGTTAATTACTTGGTTCTCAGGCCCTTTTTTGTCAAAATTGATGAGGGAGGGCGGCATTTTTTTTTATCCTTTTACTGCTGTAAAAAGTGATGAGGGAGGCATTTTTTCTTCTTTTTTTTGTGAAAAAAATGGCAATGTATAAATCTTTTCATTACTTTATTGAAAATTTCAATTTTATTTCTTCCGATGGTGGCAGGAACATCACAAGTGGTTAATTTTTATGGAAACGTCCAATCCGCTGGTCCCAACGTACCATTTTTTATCTCCGTAAACAATTCCAATAAGGTACAAGCTTCGGAGAAGCCCCCTATTATGTTTCTTGGTAAAACTGGCAAACATTTGTGCCGAATTTGCACAGAAACGATTGACATTTTGTCTAAATGTCAAACGGAAGCACGTTTTTTATTTATACATTGTCATAACGATGCTTTAAATCTCATTTAAGCATGATGCGTTTTAAAGCGTTTCACCGACCACGCGATATAAGAGAAAAACGGATGCGGTTGTTTTTTCCGTATGGACAGCGCTACCGCATTTAATTTTTTATACTATTTTTGCAAAAAAATCGGCAATGCGGCGACGAATTTCCACATGCGGGCGGGTCTGAGAACCAAGAAATTAACTTTGTATGGCCTTAGGTCTCTATGTTAATTATATTTTCTGAAGTGTAAAAAATTGCATGGAGTGAGTACAAATAGTGTAAGAGCCCAACCATCAAAACAAAATAACAGACATGTGCTTTCAATGTATATTTCATTGTACCATGTGACATAGAACATTTAAATATTAAAAAGCTAC
Source organism: Gigantidas platifrons (assembly GCA_002080005.1). Classification (NCBI taxonomy): domain Eukaryota; kingdom Metazoa; phylum Mollusca; class Bivalvia; order Mytilida; family Modiolidae; genus Gigantidas; species Gigantidas platifrons. Next base: position 444,800 of record MJUT01055566.1, read on the forward strand.
TCATTAACTGACCATTAAGGTGATAGTCAATTGTTATTGATGTCCATTGATATTTAAATGTCCTATGCCAAATGGTACAGTCTGATATTTGTACTCACTCCAGCCAGATTTTTATACTTCAGAAAATTTAATTAACATAGAGACCTAATGGATAACTTTTTTAATAATGGACCAAAAATTCTGAAATTAATTTTCAGAGTTCGTATATATCATATATTAAAATACATCTAGAAAAAAAATTGTTGATTTGAAAACTGGATTTTTAAGAATTTTTTTCTGTAGGTTTTATAGAAGTCAAACGGACTATACTTACTCACTTATAAAACTGGCTATAACTATAAAACAAAAATTTATTGTACAAAATTTAAGAGGCATTAAATATCCAATACCCAATTCAAATTTAAATCTGTCGAAAGTCTTTAGTGTTTTTCCTTAATATTGCTTTTATAACAAATCAAAATCTTTATTAACAGAGAACTAAATTTTAATAGTATGAATGAAAATTTTATAATCTTTTATCATACAAGTAATAAATATGAATGAGTAAATACTTTAGGTTACCCTGTTATAATTCAAGTAAACCAGTAGATGCTGCAACTAGTTATCCAGATTTATTTGGAAACCATGGGCTGTAAGCGATGCAACTTCCTGATAAATCTATTTTAAAACCAAAGCTATAATTGTAGGTAAAGATCTAGAGAGCACTCCAATAATTATTGCAGACACAAGTAGTGAAAATTCATTATTAGAAATGGCAAAGCAGGCAAAAGTGGTGCTGAATTGTGTTGGGCCAGTAAGTAACAATAGAGATGGGTCATGTGACTGTTCTAAAGAAATAAGAATAAATTCTTATTTGTAAATTGATATATTTATACACTTAAACCCCTTTAAACCTCCACCGTTTGTTCAGCAGTAATTTGGCGTTAACTGATGAGAAATCAATAAGTAAACAATAATAATTTATTTCAACTTATAGAAACAATATTTCACATACAAACATGACATACAGAAATTATCGTTTGTAAATAAAGTTTTTGTAATTCATCAAACTTGTTTACACATACATTTCCATACTGGCACTTTCTTTAATTCCATATATTGATGTATCGCACTACAATGTCGTTTGAGAGGAGTTCCCTGATCATCCTCAGAATAGTAAGTAATTCCCCCAAAATAGAGAAATAATCTGCTATTTATTGCTGAGTGCATTTAGGATGTTTCATTGCATGGTCTATGATTTCACGTTTCTGTTTGAAATCAAGCAGATATCTTTTCTGCTTTAGAGTAGACATTTTTACAGTACGAAATTGAAAATACTGAAAATTATACACTATGGTTTCAACTTTGAATTATACAACAATTATGTATATAATTAACTGTAATCAGATTGTTTGTACAAGAACTGCAATTTACCTTAATTGCTTGTAAACCNAAATTAAACAATGAAAATTTGTTTCTTCTTTTTCTGGTAAAAATATCTTCGGTCTAGTGTGCACTGCTTCGGTCTAGTAACTTTAGCAAGTCACTGGCCCAGATGTCTAGTGGTTAAACAAGTTTTTGGCGAACACTGTAAACCTACCTGTAAAAATAACAAATGCCTGTAAAATCATTGACGTGTGACATTACTGATTGACACTATATCGAGGGACAAGCGACAGTAAATTGACCGTTTGATCTTTTGACACCTTGATGGATGGCGATATGCGAGTTTGGCGTTATAACAAGGTTTTTGACATGGAAAGAAAACGGGACTTGATTAATTTCATGGCGATATGCGAGTTTGGCAATGAATCGGGGGCAATAAAACGAAGTTTTATTGTAAATAAATTTAAAAATTTGACATTGAAAAAAATAATGTCATAAGTTCATTGTTGTTAGTTGTGTTACTGGTGTCGTAGGATATGAATTATTGGGAGTCGTTGAGACCTCAATCGTAGTGTTACCGATGTTGATTTTTTTGGCACTTTATTGTAAAAAATTGTGGAGTGTAGTTGCTGGTATATCAAAATACAGTTTTAAAATTGCTGTTCTGCATTCCTCTTTCTAATCCATATCATTTCTTCATGTGATGTATCATTATGATGCTTAAAAGGAGCACTGGTGAGCTGTATTCATAATAAATTCTGTATTCTTTCTTCTCTCAGTATAGACAATTATGGAGAAAAACAATTTAAAAACTATATAAGGAGAAAATTTGGTCATTGCCTTATTCTTATGTTTTAAAAAATGTACACTTTGAAGTTGAGTATGCCTTATTTTATTGTACATGTACTATAATATACATTTTGTATTTCCATTTTATTTTGTAGTATAGATTCCATGGTGAGAAAGTTGTCAAAGCTTGCATTGAAGGTGGAGCTAGTCACCTTGACATCAGTGGTGAACCACAGGTAAATTTAGTGTAGAGTGTGTAGTGTGAATTTATAATTTGAGGGTCATCTGGGCCTCAATCGCTCAACCTGGTTGTCAACTTATCGGTTCATTTATATTGAATTATCATTCATGTAAAGTTTGGATTCAATCAGAATTTTGGTGTCTTGAGAAGATACATGATTTCCCAGTTGAAACTGTATATTGTTAGCCATGAGTGAGTGTGCGTTTACTATACACAGATAAACTGCTAAGTACAGAAACAAACAAAAAGTAAGTGATCGCTTGAAAGATATGCAGATTATCGGTGTTTTTGGCACTGTTCATCGTTGATAGCCATAGTGCATGTTTCAGTACATGGATAATATGCAGTGTATCCAAATATTGGCACACTTGATTTACAGATGAGTGATAATTTTTATGTTTCAGTATTTGGAGAAGTATACAAAACATCCATGTATTTGCACACTTGATAATTAATTTCTTGTTGTATGCTTCAGTACTTAGAGAAGATGCAGTTGATGTACAATAATAAAGCTAAAGAATCAAAAGTGTATGTGATTGGTGCTTGTGGCTTTGACAGTATACCAGCTGAAATGGGAATTGTGTATGCACAACAAAATTTTAAAGGTAACTTGGAGTTTTAAATTTAGGTAATATCATATTTTGCTTGAATATTTGATGACCTCAGTTAATGATTTGACATTCCTAAATTGAAAGGCACATTGAACACATAAATTTCATAATCTCCCATGAAACCACTGGGCCAACTGGGAACAAAATGTGCAGGAATGATGTTGATAGAATCCTCGACAAGAAGTTTCCTTTTGTCTTGATATGGCAAAAACATAAAATGATTGTTCTTATTTATCTTTTGGCACCAAAATAATGTACTGGGGAGGGAGTTTTGTCTTAAGGTAAAGGAATGAAATATTGTAATAAGTGGGAGTTGGCATCTTTTGTTCTGCTCCTCTTATAAGATGCAGCTTTTCAAAATCCAAAAAAGTACATTTTTAACAGGCAAGAGTTACTTCAACAGAAGTTATAAATCAAGAGTTTTCCTCATTTTATTTGGTTTGATGAGTCTTGAATTAGAATGCTTATTACAAACATATATTTGCTTTTGTTGGACAAAATATAATTTTGATCAGACTTATCTTATATCAGTTTTATGATTAGATACTGTTTTACCATGTTGATGTCATTGAAAAGAAGTATTGTGACACCTAAGGGAGCACTTATTTCACATGTGAAATATAATATTTATTTCATGGAGATATGGTAAATTTTTGTCTTCTTTGGTTTGAGTTAGTTTGGTTTGTGGTGTTTAATGCCACTTTCAACAATATTTCAGTTTTATTGGTGGAGGAAACCGGAGTGACCGAAGAAAACCACCGACCTATCGCAAGTCACTGACAAACTTTATCACATAATGTTGCTTCGAGTACACCTCGATAGGCACTGATTGCACAGGTAGTTGTAAATCCAACTACCATACGATCACGACCATGACGACCACTTAAGTCTTCTATGTAATATTTAATTATCTTGAAACATAATATATAGAATGAAATATCAGAAAATAGTGATTTACAATATTCTGTTTACATATTATATACATTTGTTTATTTTATAGGTGAAATCAACTCAGTTGAATCTTATCTTGATTTTGAAGCAAAAGAGGTATAGTTTAATTAGGAAGTGCATATTACAAAGAATTTATTGTTTAAAATGAGGATATAAATAAATATGAAAAACACATGCACACACACACAAAGAAAAACATTTTAACCTTATACATGTGATGAAGGTGTCTTTTTTTTCTGTAAATTATTCAATTTCATGTACTTGTGAGTGCATGTCATTCTGTCTAGATCATGATTAATAAAAACTTAATGAGAAAAATTGCTATGTTTGTTTATTAACCATATAACTTAATATATCAATCAGTTACAAGTTTGAAAATGAAAATAAAGCCTAATGTGGCTACAATACTTTAGACTATGTGTTACATATTTCATGATGATAAGGAATTACCATATTTTACGGATGATAGGTATATTTTTTTCCTCAACACGCTGGCTTCGACCTATTGTCCACATTGACCTATGCAAGGATGAAATAAAAGTAATCTGGAATCCCTAAAAAAAAATCTCGATATAAATTGCGATTTTGTTTACAGTATACCTTTGTTTTGTTGTATGTTTATTTCTGAATTAGAAGACTGAAATCATTGATGTTCTTGGTGTTATTTTTATGCCCCCGCGACTATGTTCAACATCTGGAAAAATCAATATTCAATGTGTTGGCGAAAATTAGTTATAATATTGTAAAAATGTATCTTGTTGAAAAAACACAAGGATGGATCGTTCCCAATATAAAATTATTATCACAAATGAGACGAAACCAAATACTTCGAAACATTGGTTTATGTATAGTCACTGTGATGTCATATCTAAATATATCATACATGAATGAGGTTGTAGTGAAAAATGGCAGTTGCATTACATCTCACAATAAACGTGGAGAACAAGCTTATTATACTAAATATACTGGAAAATAATTATCGATTTTGTTAAACTAAAATTTTCTACACTTGAATTGGTCAATCAGTAACAAATAAAAAAAACAAGTTTAAAAGCTACTTTTTATTAAATTTAGCATATTAATTATTTTGTTTAAGATGCATGAGAATAGTATTCTTGAGCTAATACTTACAGATATTTACCGAAGAACATTGTTATAGGACAAATACTTACCGACGTAAAATAATACCCCTGGCATGTGACGATCCTCGCCCAAGTTATCATCTGCATTTTCGACATATGGAATCCCTCCAAATTTTAGCCAAATAGCATCAATTCGACATATTGTCCCCATCAACCAATAGTCCGTAGAATACAGTAATCAGACAACTAAGTTTGTCGCATTACAGTATCTTTCTAAAAGGTAAATGCAATATCAGATGGAATTTTAAAATTTATATAATTAATGTTTATAACAACTTGTCTGTTTTTTTAGGGTGCTGCAATTAATGTGACAACTTTAGAGTCAGCTGCCTATGGATTCGCTCATGCTAATGAATTGAAAGGCTTGAGGAAATCACTATATCCTGAACCACTACCAAAACCTTCTTTTAGACTACCAAAAAGGTATGCTTAAAGAATATAATTAGGTCAAATAATATATATATATACACCATATTTGGAGAGATACAGACGGTATTACCCGCAGGGTCCTTTTTTGGTGAAAATTTCAATTTCTTACATTCATAAATCATACAATTAAACTACACCTCGTCGATAAATTTCCAAAGAAATGATCTATGATGCCATTTACTTTTTCTATTAATGTTTATTACTGGTCTAAAGAAAAACATTGACCTAATTGTAATAAAAAATAATTTTATTCAAAGGCAATTTTGTTTATGTTTATGGTCTGTCCCCTTCCAACTTTATGTTATGTTATGGCCACTAAATAGTAATACTATCAAACAAATTATGCATTAACATCTGATGAGCGATTACAGGTGCCTATTTTTTTCCATGTTAACTATTCATACAATTGATATGGTCAACAAGTTTTAAGATGTAACATTGTTTTTATGTTGTGTTTTACAGGTTAGCTGTTCATACAATTGATATGGTCAACAAGTCTTAAGATGTAACATTGTTTGTATGTTGTATTTTACAGGTCAGCTGTTCATACAATTGATATGGTCAACAAGTCTTAAGATGTAACATTGTTTGTATGTTGTATTTTACAGGTCAGCTGTTCATACAATTGATATGGTCAACAAGTTTTAAGATGTAACATTGTTTGTATGTTGTATTTTACAGGTCAGCTGTTCATACAATTGATATGGTCAACAAGT
>MJUT01055566.1:465839-476571 GCA_002080005.1 Gigantidas platifrons
GACGATCCTGGCCGCCAACCAAGATGGCCACCGTTACTAGAATTAGGAAATTCGGCAAAATATCACTTAAAAATTATCTCCTCAAACTGCTGGGCCAATTTGGCCCAAACTATGGAGGAATGGTCTTTAGGTGATCCCCTTTCAGAATTATGTCCGACGACCATGGTCGCCAACCAAGATGGCCACCGCTACTAAAAATAGAAAATTTGGCAAAAAATCACTTAAAAATTATCTTCTTTAAAACTGCAGGGCCAATTAGGCCCAAACTATGGTGGAATGGTCTTTAGGTGATCCCCTTTCAGAATTCTTTCCGACGACCTCGGTCGCCAACCAAGATGGCTGCCATTACTAAAAATAGAAAATTTGGCAAAAAATCACTTAAAAATTATCTTCTCTGAAGCTGCTGGGCAATTGGGCCCAAACTATGGTGGAATGGTCTTCAGATGGTCCTCTTTCAGAATTGTGTCCGACGACTCTGGCCGCCAGCCAAGATGGCCACCGTTACTAAAAATAGAAAATTTGGCAAAAAATCACTTAAAAATTATCTCCTCTGAAACTGCTGGGCCAATTGGGCCCAAGATATGGTGGAATGGTCTTTAGGTCATCCCCTTTCAGAATTATATCCGACGACCCCGCCCGCCAAAGAAGATGGTGGCCATTGCTAAAAATAGAAGATTCGCAAGAATTCACTTACAAATTATCTCCTCTGAAACTGCTGGGCCAACTTTGAGCCAGGTGAGCGATTACAGGCTCCTAGGAGCCTCTAGTTTGATAGAGGAAACCAGAGAAAACCAAGTCACTGACAAGCTTCAAATAATACAATATAAATATACAATTAAAATTCAAGTTCAATGGAAAAGGCAACAGCAAATAAACATCAATAATTCACCCTTGACTACAAATTACCAGTATATTTTCAATTATTATTTTACAGAAACATTTCTGAATATTATATTCAAGATCCAAATTCAAAAACGCTCTGTCTAAAAAGCCAACCAAATAAGAAAAGAAATTCCTAAGCTTTACTACTTTAACCCTTGAAATTAAATGCCATTTTAACACAACTTATGTGTACAGTTTCTTTCCTGAATTACGATCGATGTAAATTAAATATCTTATCTAACTCAATATGTACCTGCACTGTGCCACAAGAAGATGTGAAACACTTCTTTTTTGTTTGTGCAAAGTATTCTGAAATGATAATTGATCTGTTCGTAGTTAACTGACTACTAGCTAAGGTAGAATATTTTGGTTAAAAAGCATTAAATCTTGGAGGGAAAAACTCATGATTGCCAGTACATTTTTCATTTATTCTATTATAGATACAGTTTGAGCCATTTATCTCTAGATCAGGAATTTTTGATATTATTGGATTGATTATATTTGGCATTATCTTTGGTATATTGTCAAAGTTTAGCTTTGGAAGGAACCTTCTTGTAAAGGTAAGTTAATGATAAGTTTTATGTAGCTTAAATGTAAGTTAATGGTAAGTTGAGAGTAAGTAAATTGTAAGTTAATGGAGAGTTTAAGGTATTCTTGGTCAAGTTAAAAGGTGAGTTAAAGTTAATTTGAAGGTAAGTAAAATGTAAGTAAATAGAGAGTTAATGTGAGTTTAAGATATGTTAAGATAATGGTGAGTTAAGCTTAATAGTTGAGGATAAAGTTAAATGTATGTAAATGGTAACTTTACAGTATTTTGTATACAGTTGAATCTCATTATATCAAACTCAGAAAAATGGTACTCCTGGATAACTCAAAGTAAGAATATGGTATCTTCATCATGTTCATAGTCATTGTTAATATGATTTTACCTGATAATTTGAATACTTTGCTAATTTTGCTTCAACGTGGACACATGGATCTTCTACTGTACTAACATTTATCTAAAATATTGTTTTATAAAATTATCTGTAAATATCTGTCAAGTTGTTAGAATATACATGTAATTGAAAGTGTATGTTATTTAGAAAACATCCTAAATTCATGTTAGTATTATGCAGGTGGAAGAGAGAATACACTAGAATAAGTTGCTTAATCATTATTTAATTTTATATTTTAAAACTAATTTTTCTACCAATTTATATATTTCAGTATCCAGAATTTTTCTCATTTGGAACTTTCACTAAGCATGGACCAACTAAAAGACAGGTAAATATATATAAGGTGTTGAAATATGTAGATGATAATGATAGTAAGTATTAAAGGCATATTGTCTACCACAATTTGTAATTTTTCATACCCAAAATTATTGTCGTTTTCCGTACTGACCTTCATAAAATGAAGATTAAACACCGAATAATTGGCAAATATGCTACAAACAACATTAAACGAGGATGACAATTTGAAGCGTTTGAATCTTAACAGTATTTTCCTTACCTCAAAGCTAAGACCCCGAGAGTTCCGAACTTCCGTTTTTTTTTATAGGTGGAGCTGTTACTTTCACTTTGAATTTTTGTCATCCTGGAAAATAATTCCGTTACTTTTTTTTTTGGGGTCTTTTTTATAAAAAAAAAGAACACCAATCGTATCTTTTGCAGCATAACTGTTTAATGATGGCTTAAATAAATCATTTATGGACAGTTACAATTTTTCAACAAAATCGTAGACAATATGCTTTTAAGCCAAGTTGTGATTAAATAGAATCAACTTTTGGTTTGATGAAGGGCAGATATCCAGGCATACAGACTGGCAGCATCAAATTTTGGTTTCCAGTCATGATCTCAAATTTTAGTTATTCAATTGACTTGGGGGATTATGGTGTTTAATGCCACTTTCAACAATATTTTTACTTAAATCGTGGCTGTCAGTTTTATCGGATGGAGAAAACCACCGACCTGCAGCAAGTCACTGACAAACTTGATCACATAATGTTGTATCGAGTACACCCCGCCATCACGGCGCCATGGCATCTTCATCAATGAATTGTACATTTCCCTGTTTGATCTTTATATGTGATAATATCTGTTATCAAGCGACAAACGTGATACAAACATATTATTGTTGATTTCTAAAATTATGTTATATTGACATCACTTTGACAAATCCCAGATAATCATACTATTGTTGATATATTTTGCTTGAACTGGACTTCTTATCACATCTCAGTCTTCAATAGTATATGCATGTATATATATGTGTGTGTACAAGATAAATTGTTACAATTTTAAAATATTTAATTACAGAATTTATGATCTTGATGTAAACTATTCAAACACAGGACTTATTAGCTGGTAACTTCTCTGACAGGTTATTGTTTTGTTGGAATGATATAGTTACGAAGTAATTCCCCAGTGAAACTTACTCAAAACTGTTGAGTTGAATTCCTGAATGAAACTGACTATATCCCACTAAACTAACTATCATTGTTCGTATTTGTAGCTTATTCCCACCTTCCCTTTTACACAAGTTTTAGCCATATCCTGTCCTAGCCAAGCTTCTTTTTTAAGCTTTTCAAGTAGAAGGCCAAATTAGCTTTTAGTATCACTTGGCATCCTTCTTCATTCATCATTAACATTTAGGGGCTGTTGTCTTGATTGTATGGTAGTTGGATTTACAGCTACCTGTGCAATCAGTGCATATCACCGCTAATGTTGTGAGTTCGAACCCTGTTCATGGGAAGGTGTACTTGATGCAACATTATGCTATAAAGTTTGTCAGTGACTTACGGCAGGTCTGTGGTTTTCTCTAGGTACTAGGTAACTCCGGTTTCCTCCACCAATAAAACTGACCATTATGACGATATTTTACCAATTTTTAGTTCAGCTGGACCGAAGGTCCATGTGAACTATTGCCGTCGTCTGTAAACTTTTCACATTTCAAGCTTCTCCGAAACCATTGGGCCAATTGGAACCAAACTTAGCAGGAATGTTCCTTGGATGGTCCTCTACAAAATGTCTGTTTTTTGTTCCAGTTGGATATTCAACATGGCTGCCAGGGCCAATAATATGCTGTGATTGCCTGAAATTTCAAAGATCTTCTTCTCTGAAACTAATGACCTGACTGAACCCAAACTGTAATTGAATGATCATTGGAATGTCCTTTACCAAATTTCTGTTTTTTATGCTGATCGGAAATCCAAGATGGCAGTTACCGCAGGACATAGATTAACATTGGACCCTATGGGAAAATATTCAAATGCCTTCTTCTCAGAAACTACAAATATGATTAAAGCCAAACTGTACATGAATGTTCATTGGATGGTCCTCTACAAACTTTACGTTTTTTGTTCCGATATGAAATTCAAAATGGTGGCTATGGTAGGACTTAGTTTAACTTTGGACCCTATGGGAAAAAATGTTTCAAAATGCTTTTTCTCTTAAACCACATGGACAATTGAAACCAAACTGCCCAGGAAGGATAATTTGAAGGTCCTCTAAAAAGTTTGGGTTTTTTATGCCGATCCGAAATTCAAGATGGCTGTCATTACAGGTCATAGTATTAACACGGGACCATATCGGGAAAATACAGAAATATGTTCTTCTCTGAAGCTGTTGCACTGATTGAACCGGTACCTAACCTGTGCATCAATCATTGGAAGATCCTTTACAAACTTTGTGTTTTTTATGTTGATCGAAATTCCAAGATGACTACCACTGCAGGACATAGTTTTTACATAGGACCAATTGGTTCTTTTTATAACCAGGTGAATGATACAGGCTCTTGAGAGCCTTTGGTTACATATTAGAATCGAAATAATTCATGGTAGCCCGAATTTATATATTTTTTACCATGGGTAGGCACTTTATGCCTATATTTTACTCCTTGCTAACGCTCGGGGTAAAATAATTGGCATAAAGTGCCTACCCGTGGTAAAAATAATATAAATTCGGGCTAACATGAATTATTTCATAAACAAACGAACCAATCATCATTAACACATCTTTCACTAAGCTGCTCAACTGAATGGAGGGATGTTTTTGTACCTTATATAAAGCATGTTATATAATGGAAAATATAATCATGTAACATAGGTTTGGAGAGAACCATGCTCCTTGAATGCTATAGACTTTTTGTGTGTATTTGAAAAAAGGTTAGGAATATTGTAGCCTATACAAAAGGCTAAATATTTTCGCCTCTAACCCATCTCCCCATACAGTCTGACTGTGTCACAGGAAAAGTATGGGGAGATGGGTTAGAGGCAGATTTTTTTTTCAGAAATGAGGGAGTGACAGGACAATGGGGGACATGACTTATGACTGTCATAAGTCATGTCCCCCATTGTCCTGTCGCTCCCTCATTTCTGAAAAAAAAATTATATTGTCGAAGTTGTTATCTTGGATATGTATGAAATATTTGGAGCTAGATATTAAGTAACCAACTACCAGTCAATGAACCAATGTTTTGACTTGTACCTTTAGTAAAAGATGAAAATCTGTTTATGCTTCGTCCATCACTGAACATGGTCACCACAATACGATTGAAATATTGTAGAAATTGATGTTAATACAAACAGTCGTCAATCTGTTTGTGATTTCTAGAATGTTTGTTAACGATTAGAATATTTCACAATATACCATACTTTAACCAAACAGAAAGATGAAGGTTATGATGTTCATTTGTAATGACCTGTCTCCAAACACAGGGTGCAAAGTCTCAAAAATTCAAACTAAATTGGTATGTACATTGGAACAGTGATATTTAAATTTTTGTAGATTAAAGTCTACTTCTGAGAAATATTGAAGGAATGAAACTTCACTTGTTTTGCGATGCTCGATGCAATCATTTGCTTTGTCAATGGCACCTATTAATTCACTTTCAGTTTTGAGGTTGATGGCTGGTGACCATTAATTACTTTAATTACTGTATCTAATTCTGTACCATAATATTATAGTTAAATTTACATCTAACTATGTAATCAATGACTATTGCTGCATTAGTTGTGAGTTTAAGATGGAGAACACATCTTTTTGTCATTTTAGATGGAGAACACATCTTTTTGTCATTATTGAAGATGGAAAACACATCTTTTTGTCATTATTGAAGATGGAGAACACATCTTTTTGTCATTATTGAAGATGGAGAACACATCTTTTTGTCATTATTGAAGATGGAGAGCACATCTTTTTTGTCATTATTTTAGATGAAGGACACATCTTTTGGTCATTATTTAAGATGGAGAACACATCTTTTTGTCATTTTAGATGGAGAACACATCTTTTTGTAATTTTAGATGGAGAACACATCTTTTTTGTCATTGTAGATGGAGAACACATCTTTTTGTCATTATTGAAGATGGAGAACACATCTTTTTATCAGTATTTTAGATGGAGAACACATCTTTTTTTTGTCAATATTTTAGATGGAGAACACATCTTTTTGTCATTTTAGATGGAGAACACATCTTTTTGTCATTATTGAAGATGGAGAACACATCTTTTTGTCATTTTAGATGGAGAACACATCTTTTTTGTCATTGTAGATGGAGAACACATCTTTTTGTCATTATTGAAGATGGAGAACACGTCTTTTTATCAGTATTTTAGATGGAGAACACATCTTTTTTTGTCATTATTTTAAATGGAGAACACATCTTTTTGTCATTGAAGATGGAGAACACATCTTTTTGTCATTATTTTAGATGGAGAGCACATCTTTTTTGTCATTTTAGATGAAGGACACATTTTTTGGTCATTATTTAAGATGGAGAACACATCTTTTTGTCGTTTTAGATGGAGAACACATCTTTTTGTCATTTTAGATGGAGAACACATCTTTTTGTCATTATTGAAGATGGAGAACACATATTTTTGTCATTATTTTAGATGGAGAACACATCTTTTTTATCATTATTTATAATGGACAACACATCTTTTTGTCATTATTTAAAATGGAGAACACTTTTTTTTTGTCATTATTTAAGATGGAGAACACATCTTTTTGTCATTATTTTATATGGAACACATATCTTTTTGTTATTATTTTAGATGGAGGGCACATCATTTTCCATGACTTTTCTAAGCAAAGGCTGGGGTAAGAAATTGGAGGACCCTACAGAACAACACACAGAGAAACCAGATGTTGTTTTGATGACTAAAGTCTTTGGACCAGGTAAACTATTACATGTATATCAATTATAGTCATAAATAGAATAACAAACAGTATTTTAAATGTAAAACTTCTGTACTATTGATTGTGCCTTCTGAGAAAACTGACACTTTTGATTGAAAAAAAATATATGGCATTAGTAGTGCATACACTCAGATGTTGTTGTCAAACTAACCATTCATTTGTATACAGCATAGTTGCCAACCTTTCCGGATTGCCCGGAATGGTTCCGGAAAATGGGGGCCGTTTCCGCATTCCGGATTTTACCGTGTCCATTCCGGATTGACCCGTCAATTTGAAAAAAGAAATTTTCACTAAAATAAAGTTGATCTTGAAAGAAGTTTGAATAAAATGTAGGAGCATGTCGAACATAATGGTTCATTTATTGATTCCTTATACTTAAATCGACTTATTGTGTATGCCCGTACAAGATTTGTGAAGTTTACATGACTGAACTGTTGGAAACCGGATTAATAGCGTAACCGGAAGTAAACGGTTTTTGGTTTTATAGTATATAAAACAAAAGATTTTAATGGATTCCGCAAAATAATGGCAATTTCCGCATTTTCAAAGGCCTGGTCCCGGATTTGGGTAAGTTGGGGTTGGCAACTATGATACAGTAACCTACCTAATGTTTTAAGGATCCCAGATACCTACCCAAGGGGGTCTGCTGTCCGTTTCTTATACCTGTCCAGACTTTCCTTCCAAAACTAGTCTGATAGTCAAAATAAACTTGGGAAGCTTTCTTCCCTATTGTGAAAAATAAAGCGTACCTGGCCACGTGGTAGACAAAACCCTAGGCATCAGTAGTATGAGAATAGCAGGCATTTGAAACTTTCTACAAGTATGAAAATTATTGTTAATTAGATTTTTTTCATATTCTGATCTGTGTCTAATAATATATGTTTTACAGAACCAGGATATGTAACAACACCTATTGCTTTGGTACAGTGTGGACTGGTTATCTTGAAGGAAAAGGACAAGCTCCCAAAAGAGTAAGATGACAAAAATACATGATTATTAAGTTAGAGATTCACATTTTGTGTGTCACATTGAGTTGCATTACCAGTAGGGGTGTAGCAATTCACTGGTGCACTGATGCATCACGATATTTTCTTTTGCGATCCACAAATCGATACATGTCCCCCGAAACGATTCCGATCCGATACTGTTTTTTATTTAGAGGGTGCCAAAATGCGAGCTCTCCACAAGTGAGGTATTAAAATTATAACAAACAAACATGGCATTAAAAAAAATGTTTCTGCTGGTTCCCACAATTTCCATGTGGAAATTCTTCTCATAATCTGATTGAGATAAACAAATGTATGACGGATTGTCGCAGAGATTCCCAAACATGCCGGTCCGACGGATAAATCCAGTAAAAATCAATTACGTTCCGGAAAAACATTGGTTTCCACCGGACCAACTGTCCGGTATAAAATACTGGGTTTGTTGTATAAATGAGCCCTGTTTGATCTCCAATTTGTCCATAATTTATTTTGATTAAAACTAAAGTGAAATGCCAGATCAAAACTCTTTTTTGTGTCATTTATCATTCCTCCATGCTTTGATGAAGTTCAAGGACATTGACAAAATTAAAGTCGCAATCTCAGAAACGCTTTAACGAACGAAAATATCAATATTTGAAATATAAGAACAAGAATCATTCCTAGAGATGTCAGTCAAAATTCAATTACAGGGGATGCTTGCTGTTTTTAAACCATTAGATAGAGCTCAATCTAAAAAGAATTTTGAGCCTTCATTTGTAAAAATCGGATGAAGGGTTCAAAAGTTATGAGCATTTGAAATTGCCTATTTTTGGTCAATAATTTTCCCAAGATGGCCGCCATCAATAATGATTTTAATGACTGTTTTAGAATTCTGATTTTTTTTGTGCAAACAGCAGATAATGTCTCTACTTTTGTTTTTTCCCATAGATTATAAGTTATTCTGTCAGAAAAATGAAACTGAACATGTTTGAAGTAATATTTGCCATTTGTTTTACTGTCCAAAATGCATCTCAGTCACTTTTGATCTTGACCGAAAGGTCCATTATGGCTCACATTGCCATAATTTTGTCAGAAAATAACTTATCTGACATCATAATAGAAGAAATTGTGTGTAGAAATACTTGTTTTGAGTGCAATTATAACATATGAATTACCTTTTACATCTTTTTGTGGAATTATGAATGCATAAAGGTGGGTGTGCAATTAGTGTTTAACACTATTTGAGATTGGCACCGTTTCACAGCAGTGAGTTATATGGAAAATAACACAAAAAGCTTCATATTTCCTAAACTAAAAATGATATCCGTACAAAATTTTGAAGACAATACCACAGTATTGTGCACGTTCTGTTGGATGTGATATTTTTTTTGTCGACACAAGAAATGGCAGCCATTTTGTTCAAAATGGCTGCCATTTTTTCATAAAATTCCTCAGACAGGGAACCTGTTCCAAGATAATTTGATCATTTTTTTATCAATATAATTAATATCACTGAAAAAAATGGATATGGAGGTTTGTACCAATGACCTCTTATTTGTTTTAGCATTTTATTACGGATTAATTGTCATATTGGTGGCCATTTTGAAAACAATGGCTTTACAATTTGTTCCGCAAATTTATGTTTTTTAAAGATTACTCTGTCGTTTCTAGTCAGAATTTGATCATCAAGGTACCAAATTAAAGATATTTTAAAAATCTATAACCTTAAGTAACTAATAAAACTAAATACTTTTCATTTCATATATACCACCAATACATGTATGTAATCCCCCCCAGGGGTGAAGATTCCAGACACCTTCCCCTTGCCGAAAATTTGACTGGGTCGGCTTGATATACATGTAGGTGTTTTTGCTTTCCTACCTCAATGTCTTGCAATCATAATGTAGCTGTACAATTGCTGAAAGTGATGTTATATGCATCAACCACTCAACAAGCATGATAGTGAAACACCTCTAAACTGAACTTCCTTAACATCAGCTTGTGTTTAAAATAGATGGATATTATTTACACCGTTTACAAATGTCCTACAAAAGGCTACATGGAATCTGGAACTTTATTTAAAATAAAGTTATGTTGTTTATATGGGATGCCGTTTATATTCCCTTTATTACAATTTGAGCAAGTAAATTAGTTTCAGCCTTACTCTCCATGTCGTTCGAATCCCGCTCATGGTCAACTTCAGGTGTAATTGATACCACATAATTGTGTGATAAAATTTGTCAGTGACTTGCAACAGGTCTGTGGTTTTCTCCAGGTACTCCGGTTTACTCCACCAATAAAACTGACCACCACGATATAACTGAAATATTGTTGAAAGTGGCATTAAACACCATAACCCAACCCCTACTCTCCGACTCCATGTCAAAGTTTCAGTCTTGCTCATTACTATTCTAATTTGCTTCTTAAAACATGTTCAATGAAAACAACAAAATATTAAGTTCATTCATTTATTATTCAGGAAATATCTGCCCCATAATCTGGTGTATTTTTGAAATACATCATCTATTGTCACATGCATGTATTGTGGTCTGAATAAGTCCAGCTACATGTAAACTAAATATTTCATTATGATATAAATTATGGACTCAGCTGTATATTATCCTGCAGTCCTAAGTTCAGGTATTATATCCCAAGGCCAGCTTGGATCACATGTCTTTGACCAGCAAAGCATACTGTCA
>MJUT01055566.1:477294-509225 GCA_002080005.1 Gigantidas platifrons
TATGTTTCCTACATTGATATTGTAACAGAAAATACAAATATCGCCGTCGGAGAACGCTACTCCAAAATTTTCATTGAATAGTTCATCTTGGAACTTTTCAGACGACCATTTTCCATTTAGCATGCTCAGGAAATCGGAAGCGACTGTGACCATGCGCAAGCTACGAATCTGAGCTTTAATTGGATAATAATTATGGAACTATATAACATCAGGAACATAGCCGGGCAAGGCATTGAAAGGGGGTACCCTAGTGAAAAAAACGTGCCGCGAATGGTAAAATTCCGAAAACAGCGATTCCGATTCTAACACGTTATATTTAAACGATTCCATATTAAAAGAAACAAAAATTTTAAAGATTATAAACAATGTTCAGATAATTAATTAATGTAAAAAAATTATATCTTTATATAGTTTTATCTGTCAAAATATTGCATTTTCATGTATCAGCAGCTACCAGAAAACAAAATGGCGGCCAAAATAACGATAAGTCGGCATCTCTATCATTCCGGACCGGACACGTAAAAATTATCGGATATCAATTTGGCACCAAATTTAAACTTGTCTTGTGCAAAATACGATAGAGGACTATTTTAGGCTTTTGGGAAATATTGAAACCTTTGAAATGGATCAATATTACAAGCTTTTTCCTGATTAAGACAAATGGTTGAAAAGACCCACTAAAATGTTTATTTCTCTGTGAATTTTAATAAAAATACTTTGCTTTATTTATATAAAAAAAAAAAATTCTACAAAATGTTTACTTCAAAGCAGACTTGTTTGAACAAACAATGTTCAGAAAAATATATATACAGTTTTTTTGCGTTACTAAAACGAGAAATGAAAAATTGGTTGCCCTTGGTTGAAAGCAACCACTGCAGGAAAAGCTTGATATTTTTTTGGTCCTGTGAAATTCTGTTCGGTCAGGTGAAAAGGGAGTCTTTACCAGACCGAATGTCTGGTAAAGTGAGACAGACTTTGGTAATCTCTGTTGTCGTATTTGTGATGCAAGATTGAAATATAATGGCAAGGCATATTGCAAGACATCACATGGATATCAACATCGATAAAACCAGGTCTGATTAGCAAAGTGATTACTGCCATATTGTAAACTTATTGATTAAGTTGAGAGCGAAGGAAAAAATCTCCTAACAAAAAAGTCGCTGAAGTCGAGACATAGGTATTACTTTTCCGGTGGTGATGGCATTAATAATGTCAAATTTTCATGTTTCTCCATCTATACCATGCAACCGAAGTTTATCATATTTGGTCTAGACATTCATCATAGATGATTAATGTCAATCAGTCATGTGCCATCTGATTTTGACCTCATTTTCATGGGCTGCTGACTTTGTTAGATTTACATCAAGTTTTTATGATTAGGTCAGTTAATCCAGTAATCTATTACCATACTACAGTGAAAGAAACCACCGATCGCCAAAAGCGAGTTAGAATAAATTCTGCAAGTACATTTGTGTAAGAACTCGACTATTCTGCGACCGAACATCGTGAGGCGAGTTCCGATTATTTTGCACTCGCCCCTGTCAACCAACTTGACGAAGTAGTTTCTCAGTCAATGATTCGGTAATATTTTTGATTCGACAATAAAAGATGTGAAGAAATCCTTCAAAATCGTTGATAGGACTAGCGGTGCAATGTTTCACTTCCGCCATATTGATTTCTCTTATTGATAGAAAACGCTAAAAGATGGCGTCCTATTCCGAACCGGCATCAAATAAAATTAATTTATACCTCCCGAAGTTCAATGCAAATGATTCAGATTATCTTAAATACATATTCGGTAGAGTAAAACTTGATGATATCAAATGAAATTGGGTTTGGGTGGATATAAAAAATCGTAATTTTCGAGTCGGGGTCGGATTTTACAGCAATTAATTTTGATGTTCTAAACAGTTATTTCAGCGGTATAAATATTTGCATTAGATCATTGGCGAGTAGAAATATCTACCCACTGGCAAAACTTGGCAAGTGCAATTCTAATTTGGCGAGTACAATTTTGAAGCAACTAGCCAAAATGGCGAGATAAGAGAGAGAAAAAACGTTTCCTGCACTGATACAACATAGGTTCACCATATTTGGTACAGGGGTACTTGTCTGTGTTTATCCATATATCAGCTTATTTTGATTTCAGTTTCATGGTATTTTGAATTTGTGTGCTTTTTTTTCCCAAAAAAAATGTTCACAAGCATTTTGCAGGAGGCAGGTGAGACTTGTTTGTTCATATTGGGGACTGTGTTCAGCCGACACTAAGATGACCCCCTCGCCTAATCATATATTTCCATTTCACAATATCAGAAATATATACATATTCTATTTTCCCCCTAGAAATACAGACCTATTGATATATTTTCTACTAACATTAATAAAGCAATTTCTACTAAATTATCATAAGACATTAACTCATGAATTAATTAATAATCAATAAGATGATTAGTTATTGTGTAGTATATTGATTTTTAGCAATCATATCACTGTCTTCGAAATTAGACTTGCGAATCTACTGGCCCAAAAACTTCAAAATTAGAATATTTATATAGATTCTATTGAAATAATTTGGCAAAAGTCACTGGTCCGAATCAATTTTCACTGGCCGTGGGCCACCGGACCACTGCTCAAGTCGATGACACATCATAAAAGTTGTAATGATAATGTGATTTTCTGTGTTGGATTATTTGTGCAGACATGTATTGATATATTTATGTCACTAAATGGAAAATAAGTTTGATAATGTGTACTAGTAACATTTTTTTTTTTACCTCTACAGATTTCAAGGATATTTCACAATTTGCCGTTTTAATGGGTTTTTTTTTCAGTGGTGGAGTATTTCCACCAGGAGCAGCCTTTGCTGACACAGTTTTAATGTATTTTGTTGTTGTTTTTTTTTCAGCGGTGGAGTTTTTCCACCAGGAGCAGCCTTTGCTGACACAGTTTTAATGTTTTTTGTTGTTTTTTTTCAGTGGTGGAGTATTTCCACCAGGAGCAGCCTTTCCTGACACAGTTTTAATGTATTTTGTTGTTTTTTTTCAGTGGTGGAGTATTTCCACCAGGAGCAGCCTTTGCTGACACAGTTTTAATGTTTTTTGTTGTTTTTTTTTCAGTGGTGGAGTTTTTCCACCAGGAGCAGCCTTTGCTGACACAGTTTTAATGGGTTTTTTTCAGCGGTGGAGTATTTCCACCAGGAGCAGCCTTTGCTGACACAGTTTTAATGTATTTTGTTGTTGTTGTTTTTTTTCAGCGGTGGAGTATTTCCACCAGGAGCAGCCTTTGCTGACACAGTTTTAATGTTTTTTGTTGTGTTTTTTTCAGCGGTGGAGTATTTCCACCAGGAGCAGCCTTTGCTGACACAGTTTTAATGTATTTTGTTGGGTTTTTTTTCAGTGGTGGAGTATTTCCACCAGGAGCAGCCTTTGCTGACACAGCTTTAATGTATTTTGTTGGTTTTTTTTTCAGCGGTGGAGTATTTCCACCAGGAGCAGCCTTTGCTGACACAGGTGGGTTTTTTTTCAGCGGTGGAGTATTTCCACCAGGAGCAGCCTTTGCTGACACAGCTTTAATGTATTTTGTTGTTTTTTTTTCAGCGGTGGAGTATTTCCACCAGGAGCAGCCTTTGCTGACACAGTTTTAATGTATTTTGTTGTTGTTTTTTCAGTGGTGGAGTATTTCCACCAGGAGCAGCCTTTGCTGACACAGTTTTAATGTATTTTGTTGGGTTTTTTTTCAGTGGTGGAGTATTTCCACCAGGAGCAGCCTTTGCTGACACAACTTTAATGTATTTTGTTGGTTTTTTTTTCAGCGGTGGAGTATTTCCACCAGGAGCAGCCTTTGCTGACACAGGTCTGATAGAGAGACTACAGAAACGCAACATTAAGTTCCAGGAGGTTAAAGCATAAAATATGTAATGTACAGATTGGTGCTACAGAGGGAACATTAAATATATGTATATGTATTTGTTGGGTATATAGAATGGTATTCTTTTTCTATGTTACATGGGGATAAGTTTTCTATTTTTTGTTTTTTGTTTTGTGAAAACAACATAAATATTAAATTGTATAAATTATTTTTGCACCCTTTTGATCCACAGTTATTTATAGTTGTCAGATTTGTTAGAAATTGAATATGTTATTGAAACAAAACGAAACTGCATTTTAAAAACCAGTTTTAAATTTGTAAAATGTAAAAACTGGAATTTTTGTTTAGTTAATTGTATTTTCATGATATGTAGGTTTAAATTATATGTAAACAAATATTTCCAAGAGGATTCTAGGCTTTTTAAGTCATGAATTGAAAAAAATGTATTGCTTATTGCAAAAATAGTTGAAATAACAAAATTGAATGTGTACATGTAGTACACAATTTTTGTATGACATTTTGGTGTTCAAAAAGTCACTGTTCAGATGCCTATCCCTGATTACATCTAGTCTTAAGACACTGATATATACACCAATCTGTAATTATATATATGCATGGCTGATTGGTGCATAAATTTGTAAGCTTGCTACTTGTTCAGCATTTAGATTATTATTTGTTATATTTTTGTCTTTACAGTGAAATCTGTCTAAATGTACAAAGTTAGCTTTAATTTATATTGATTTGTTTATATATGATATTGTTCCAAGATATGGATTTTTGTTGCTGATAGAATGTATGATCAAATCAAACCCATTCAATTTGACTTTTTTTTTATTTAATTTAAAGGAATATGGATATATTGCCATTTTCATTTTTTTTCATTTTTTTTTTATCTTTGTTGCCCAACATTTTAGATTGAGGACTGAAGTAAAAAAAATATTTAAAAAAAAGTTAACTGCGTGGCTGCTTTTAACATTTAATGCAGCTTGAAGTTTCCTGGCAATGGACTTCTGAAAGAAATTACAAATGTATTCCAAAGTCGATAATCATATGTACTAAAAAAAATATGACATAAATAAAAGAAAATAATGTTTTACGGAAAATGCTGCTGTTGTAATTTAATTGTTATATATTTAATATTTATGAGCAAGAGATTTATATTGGGTTTTGACGTTTTTTGACCAGATGACAATTTTGAATTGGAGTAGACTATTTGTTAATGAGAATTGATCAGTAGCAAATGTAAATGTTGAAGATTGTATACATTTATTAATTAATTGGTTAAACAAGTTTAAATTGATGTTGAAGATTGTCTACGTTTATTAATTAATTTGTCATACAAGATTAAATTGATGTTGAAGATTATCTACGTTTATTAATTAAAATGTTATACAAGATTAAATTGATGTTGAAGAGTGTATACGTTATTAATTTGGTATCGACATAACTAAAATATTGTTGAAAGTGGCATTAAACACCATACTTTACTCTTAATTTATTTGTTATACGAGATGATGAAGATTGTATACGTTTATTAATGTATTTGTTATGCAAGCAATTATTCATATCTAAATTTGTTACATAGTAACATGGTACATTTAATAGCCTAATTTAGTTTGTATTAACGGTATTTAAAGCCCAGAACAAATATTTAACAGTGCCATGACTTCTTTAATAACGAATTAGTTTTCAGACCAGTTATTTCAGATTTGATAGCTCTGTGGATAATTATCTTCTGATTAACCTCAGTTTTTAATCAGTCTTATTTTGTCATTGCGGAAAAGTAATTGACAGACTATGTAGAATTTTGAATTTCAGTATGTTAACCAATTGTATCAGATATTATTTGTTTATCCTTTATGCAAGGTGGCTCCTTGATGCTATAAAATAATGTATAATATTTATGAAATAATGTTATTTAATTATGGTACCGCTAACTTTCTGATTTTCTATTTATTAACAATGTAAAGAGAAGTACATATGTATGATGTATACAACTCTACAATGTTCTTAGAACTGTACACGACTGAATGAATACTTCAATTATATATTCTTGCAACACAAATCAAATATTTTTCATAAAATCCTTCCATTTTGTATGTAATTAAAAAACTTGCTAAATTTATTTGCAAAATTTGTACTAATTTTGTTTCAAATGTAAAAAAAATTCTGTTTGCAAGTGTTTTTAAAATTGAAAAAAAAAAAACCATTTTGACGACATGTGTTCTTATTATCAGAGAGAGGGATAAATGTATTATGATTGTATTCGGTGTTGAATATATATTTTTCTACTTTTATATGCAGTTCTGTTTTTGTTCTTCAAATTACTGGTATTTTACATATTAATTCCCACTTATGGGGAGGTGTATTCGATGCAACATTATATGATAAAGTTTGTCAGTGACCTGTGGCAAGTCAGTGTTTTTATCCTGGAAATATTTGGTGCACATACATTTCATTGATTTTATGAACATTACCTTTTGAGAACCCACAATTTTCCCATTACAAGTAGTCCTCAGATATTTTTTCAGAGCAGTTAGTTTTATATGTCAAATGTCACATATTTAGCAAGACATTTTTGACCCAGTTTTATTACTTTAAGTTTAAATTGATAACTTTGTTTCAGATTAAACCAGTTCATTTAGGCTAATTTAAAAAAAATAAAATAAACAATTTATTTCATTTATTCTACAATCTAAAGTCTTGGTATATCCAGGTATTTTAATTTTCCAAATTCAAAAGATTGCAACTACAAATTGATAAAGTATACACACTTTTTGCAGGATTATTTTCCAATTAATATTGCTAATTATCTGTATTGTATGTACCACTTAGAACTTGGGAGATAACTCCGATTGGAATATGCAATTTGCTGAATTAGAATATGGGAGATAACTCCGACTGGAATCTGCAATATTATGATGAGCAATTCGACTGATATTCATTTATACACATGTTTAAATCATTCTCTGTTACAGGATGAGTTATAATGATGATGTGATGAATATAGGAATTACTCAATATTGTGTCAATTTATTTTCAGTTTTGAAAATATTATTTTCTGTTAATTTTTCTTTATTATATATTGCACACATGATTTTATTTAGTTTTATAGACATATTTTATTTGACAGTATAATAGTTCAAATGGATAAGACACTATTTAAACAAACTTATGAAATCTTCTGTAAATTACAACTTTTTGTATTAAAGACTTAAAAAAGGCTTGCATTATTAAATATAGCACTACAACCGAATTGATGACGCTTTCAATATTTTGAATCAAGAATGAAGAGAAAAATTAAATTAAATTGAATTTATATGATGTGTATGGCCATTCAATTGAATTCGATTCCAGTTATACAATTAGGATTTATTTTCAACATTTGATATAATTATAAAAAATGATTAAATATAATACAATTGCGTTAATAAGTTAAATCAACGTTGCCACATATATCAGAATTTTGTTATCATTATTTTCAATTGTCGTGTGTTAAAATAATTATATTTAAGAATCAACATTGGATACTGTTTTTAATCTACTGAAATAAAATGTCCTTGTATTTTTTTTAGATACACTAAAAAGAATAATTTAACCATAAAATTAATTCAAAGAAGGTTGTTTTTTTTAAACAAGACATCTTTTATCCAACTTTGTATTTTCTTTTCATTATACAAGATTAAATGAATTTACTTGTTGCTCAAATTTCTTATTAGAAGTGACTGCCACAATATGACTGAAATATTGTTGAAAGTGGCGTTAATCACCATCACCCTAGAAGTAGAGGTTCCACCTGCCTGCATTTCATCATATATAAACTTCAGAATTAGTCTGATCATATTGTTAATATGTACAGTCTTACAATAACCAATGTAAATAACTGACTGTGACTGTGGTTCACAATAAAAACTAAAGTGAGGACAACTTTGTAGCTCTGCAGTAACATAACTTTTTGGAAGGTGGGCAATTATATATCAAGTTTCACATAGGTCATGAGTTTGCATCTCGCTCATGGCAAGGTGTACCCGATACAACATTACGTGATAAATTTGTCTGATCATCTGCAGGTACTCCAATTTCCTCCACCAATAAAACTGACTGCCACGGTATAACTGAAATATTGTTGTAAGTGCCGTTAAACACCTAAACCCTTGAAGTAGAGGATCCACATGCCTGCATTTCATCATGAAAACTTCAGAATTAGTCTGATCATGTTTTTAATATGGACATTCTTATGATAGCTAAATGAAATGACTGTGACTGATTCACAATAAAAACTAAAGTAGGAACAACTTTGTAGCTCTGCAGTGACAGAACTTCTGGAAATTGGGCTATTTTCTATCAATTTTCATTTTATCAGTTGGTACTGGTAATCAGCAGAGTGCTAAGAGGACATTTAGTGCCTTATCTCCCTTTGCAAGATGTTTGTCTTTCTTTCACAATGAAGGTGGTGTATAAAGTCTGAATGGAATAATTATTGTTTTGTTGTTTACAGACTCATGATGTTATTGTGAAAAGGTAGGACAGAAATTTATTTTATTTTTCATCACTCACTGAAAAAAGCACTTTTAATGTTAAAAAAAAACCAGTAAAAATAATATCAAAATATTTTTTATGGAAACTGCAAAATTATTTTTGGAAAAGGAAATTTTATATGAGGTGGGCAAAAACAGCAAACATGAACTATTTTTTTAAGCATTATGTTAAAGTTTAACAGTATTTAACTTGATAAGCTTTTTATTGTTTTCCCATTATTCATTTATTTCTGTGATAAAAATCCTACCATGACCAGATGAATTTTAAAATTATGAAATATAAGTAAAATGATGCATTAATGTGATTGAAGTATAGCTGAATATGATCAAAGTATGATTTTTGGCTGCTTTATAGCTGTTTCATGTTATGCAATATTGTTGATATTTGAATAAATATATAAAGCTTATGTTTTATTTAATGCTAACTTCTGAAACTACACCAGATACCAATAAAACTGAATAAATAAAATGTGACTGCTGCTGAAACTAGTCTGGACGACAACAAAACTGAATAATATATAACTCCTGAAACTAGACCAGACAACAACAAAGCTTAATAATATATAACTCCTGAAACTAGACCAGACAACAACAAAACTGAATAATATATAACTCCTGAAACTAGACCAGACAACAACAAAGCTTAATAATATATAACTCTTGAAACTAGGCCAGACAACAACAATGCTTAATCAATTATAACTATTCCGAAACTAGACCAGACACAACACAGCTGAATAAAATATAACCACTTCTGAAAATAAACCAGACACAACACAGCTGAATAAAACATAACCACTTCTGAAACTATACAAGGCATTAAGAAACTAGGCCAGACAACAACAATGCTTAATCAAACAACCACTTGTGAACCTAGGTTAGAGAACAGCTTAATAGAAATATAACAACTTCTAAAACAAAACCATCTTAATGAAATACGACTTCAATTCCATTCGCTCCAGGCTCTATCTATGATCGAGATACATGTTTTTTGTCTTCCTGCAACTTGCAATGTATATTGGAAACTGTTGTGGTATCATCACTATTATCACTAGGTGGTGTTGTTTTGGGAGTAATCCTTGATTGACTGTTTGAATTGTCTCTTGTCAGGTTTGTTTCAAACTTTTACAAAGATATACCCTCAGTTGTGCTCCAACTGATGATGCTAGTTAGTGGTGAGATTTTTAATGGAAGTTTTTGAAAGGTTCTATTCAATATTTTCAAAATTATTTGGTTTACCCACAAAAAGATTGTCCATATAATCCCTTGTCATATAATTTCATTGATTGAGTTAGATCAAGGATTTGTACTATTTAAATCCTTGGTTAGATGATGTGTGCTCTAATCATTTTCAACAATATTTCAGTTTTATTGTGGTGGTCTTATTTGTGGAAGAAAAACAATCCCTGGATCGACTCAATTTATATGTTTCCTAAGCTAGAATACATATTCATACTGCAATGAGGCGTAAATGTATATGTAGAGTCCTTGGCAGTGGAAGTCAATCTGAAAGAAAGAAGATTAAACAGTCGTGGTACACAAAATAACTAACGGCAACAAGATGGACTGGTAAACAATCGTCCTACCATATAACTCTACTTCCTACACAAAATGTATATAATAATGTTATCCATAGTTGGGACCCATTTTTTTTGTTTACCCTTGTTGGTATAATAGTATACAAGAGATTTGGGTCGTTTTGTTGCCGACACCCGTGGAACCNAGTCCTTGGCAGTGGAAGTCAATCTGAAAGAAAGAAGATTAAACAGTCGTGGTACACAAAATAACTAACGGCAACAAGATGGACTGGTAAACAATCGTCCTACCATATAACTCTACTTCCTACACAAAATGTATATAATAATGTTATCCATAGTTGGGACCCATTTTTTTGTTTACCCTTGTTGGTATAATAGTATACAAGAGATTTGGGTCGTTTTGTTGCCGACACCCGTGGAACCACTACCCGTGCAGTACGAAAATAAACTGGCAGATAAGATCCAATGCGTTATATAAATACGAAAGTCTTTAATAATATGTTTTTATAATTATTCTAGCAAATTTTCCGAGATCCGGCACCTTTATTCCTATAGTATATTGAATGGTCGTTTTCAAATTCAAATAGCGACATCCATATGTCTGTTTTGTACTAAACCAACACACGGAGTTGGATTTTTATAATGAGACTACAATCCACTAATAGACATATCCTTTAATATCACTCTCTGTACGCATACTGATCTCTTTTTATAATGAGACTACAATCCACTAATAGACATATCCTTTAATATCACTCTCTGTACGCATACTGATCTCATCTATCACATTGAACTTGAAATGAAGGACACCACATATATAGGTAGATGTGCTTCATATTGACATAGAAAATTGACAGTGATGTCCAGTTAAGAACGAAACGTTGCAGCAAACAGGGCCGTAACTACCATTGAGGCCGGCAGACGAGGCAGTTGTCTGATCTGATTTTCTGAAGAAAAAAAGAGCAAACAAGCAGAGGTGAAGAAAAAGAACTGAAATTCAACTTCAACTAGTTTTAATCATCTACCATGACATCCTTTCATGTCTTTTTATTCTTAATAAGTCTCTGTTAAGTGTTCTCGAAACTGTCCAGTCAAAATCCAAGGTCGACTTCGATTTGATAAACTCGGGTTACGCTAGTTACTAGAGTTCCAACCGAACGGTGCGAGTTACTCTGCAACGTCATCATTTTGACCTTTTGACCCAACTCGAGTTCAACCCACACCATGGGGCGAGTTTATTTATCTACTCTACACTTACTCGGGTTATTCCAGTACCTGTGCGCGCGCAATATTTTACGTGAACGGAAAACTCGATAGTAGAGTAACTCTCAACATGGAGGTTGAGGTTGACAACAATATGCAATGCTTTATGTTCATATGGAATCTGACGGGTCTAGACAATTTAGCAATTGCTAGACACATGCAACTCGATAGTTTAGCTATCTCCATACCATCATTGCTCCGTAGACCTCATGTTCCACGTATTACATGCTACGCAGAAACAGTTATCCCAACCTATGCTCCTGTTGACTTTAAATCACATTTTAGGATCAGCATAGAAACAATGGTTATATGTAACATTAAAAAGTCATTATAGAAATTATTATTTTACGTTTTTTGTTTTTGTCTTTTTTGTGTATGTCCTCAAATTACATTTAATTATTACAAATCATATGTGTATTTTATGTTCTTTAATTTGTAAATTGATTATTCTGCTCAGTACTGGGCTCCACGATTGGAAAATAAAATATCTTGTATCTTGTACGTAAACAAAGTTTACAAAAAAAAAATTGGCGGGCGAAAACATATCCCTTATACATGTGGAAATACGTACATTGTGTATGATGATTTTTTTTAAATACGACACAGCATTCATTTTTGTTTTTCATCATGTAGAATCGATAATCCGCAAAAAATATAAGCACAGCCGTGACAGCGTGCAGATTTTACAATTTTAACAAATGCAGATTACATGTTTTCGTCTTCTGACGCCATCTTGAAACTCGAGGAATCCCGGTCCAGTGGTGGGTTGAAGAGAGTTGACCGATGACGTCACTCGAGTACGTACTCTTGCCGTTTTATTTTAACCCGAGTTACTCCGGTCCGTACCCTAGTAGATAAATAAACTTGCCCATGGGCAGGTTTAGTCGAGTAGAGTAAAAAGGAAAGATGGCGGAGAAAATGCGGTATTGCAGTAGATACGTCAGAGAATAATGCAAATTAAGCTGATAATTGAGTAATTTCAACCTACTTTTCCACACGACAGACTTGAAGTACTCTAAGCTTTCGGACGGGCAAGGGGATTAGCTGTCGTTTCCGACTGGTATGTCGGTTTGTTGATGTTATGTTGGAATTTGAGTAATAGTTGGCTGATAACATATTTAATCTGTAATTGGTAACCTGTTCACTGCATATGCATAGTATAGTCAAAGTACACCTTCTGCCCCGAAGTTTAATTGTATATTCTTGGTGTACAAATTGTGGATAATTATTGAACTGTCTGCGACATAGATAAAAGGACCATTGTCTTTTATATGCCTGTGTATGTAAAGCAACATATAAACAGCCATTCGATCCTGTCTGGGAGGAATTAACTTATTTCCAATTTTGTGTCAAGATTAAAACACGTTTTGCTTAACTTACGTTTTTAAGTATCTGGTTGAATACATGGCAAACATTCAATACTGTCCCATGAACAGTCGAGATCGAAAATGCCAAATAAATTGGCTGCTTCTCACATGGACTCCTGGTTTGAAATGTACCATATAAACAATAACAATTGTCTTTCTGGTGGGATTTGTTCTTTACCTCTAACATTATTGGAGGTTAAATGTGGTGCAATTGTCTGCAGTATTATTTCAAATGTTGCCCGGTCAACCCTGAAGTGCATGCGGAAGGCCGTGGATGAAAACTCTGGTACAATTGTCTCGGCAAAGTTAGAAACAAGTAGCACGTGTCTTTTTTGAATACAGGTAAGAAGAATAATTGACAGATCTACGTTTCTTTTAATAAAATATAATATAGTGCCATTGTCATTCATCAATTCTTGAATGAAGTACTCCATTTTGAGAGTTAACCCGACTGGAGAGTTTCCGTTCGATTTGGCTTTTATGTACGCATGCGCATTATCGCAAAACGATTTCACGACCATATCAACGAGTAACCCGAGTTCATTAAATCAAAGTCGACCCAAAGGTCAGGCCATAGTCGATGATTCATCATATATCACGCTGCGTTACTCAACTTCGATTTTTATCGTAGTTGCATTATGGTACACAAGAAATTTGTCGATCCTTCTCCAGTCCGAATCTTGTGACTTAGTGAGAGCCCACCAATAGACTCTAGATCTTGTTTTGCTTTTTCAACTTCAAAAACTTCAATCAGATTACTTAGTAACATCCGCAAGCAGACATCTCACTAAGGACTATATTTACACGCGCGCACAGCAGAACCTGAAAGTTTAACAGAAACAACATATTTACACTGTACAAGTATATGGAAGTTTAGAATACCCCCTTGACTGCCACCTGGAATGCGTCCAAGTCCGGGACGGCTATCACAGGCGGTGGTAGTTGGTTCCACAGGATGATCGTTCGTGGAAAGAATGAATATTTATAAACATTTATGTTTGTCCTTATTGTCTGAAATTTCAAAGCCTGGCTGTGACGAGTTGATGTTATTCCTGTCATAGTGGGGTGATGGTAAACCGGCACAGTGATGAGGTGGTGCACTACCTTATACATGAGTGCTACGTCTGATCTTTTTCGCCTCTGTTCTAATTTTGCCTCAATTTAGATCGTTTACCATTTTCGTTGTGATGTCAGGTTTTTATTAGTCGTGTGGCTTGTTCAGGACAAATCTTGCTGCGTTCTTTTGAACAGATTCTAATTTTCAGGACATATAAGGGCAGATTTCGACGCAAAGTGCCATGATCTCTATGAGCGTTCAGTCGCATGTGAAAATGACGTTTTGCCGAAAAAGACGAAGTACCCAAAGGCAAAGACACAGCATAAACTCCCCAGTCGAAAGAATTGAATATCATTTTCGCATTGACTACTTTCTTCCATTCATTGATCATATCATATCACATCTAAATTCACGATTTCCCACTGAAAGCAATTTTCTACGACAATTATCTGGTACCAGTCCTTGTAAATAATGTAAATCCGAAAATAGTTAATGACATGAAAACAGAATACATACCCAAATGACATTCCACAAGAGGTTGACAGGTGGGTGACAAACTATATCCACTGCAACTTACAGTTTGCAAACACACTCGGACGCAATTTTGTACCCAAATGTGATTTTAGCTACTTCTAACATTATCAGTCGATCCGTGTGCATGTGAGAGGCCTTTCTCGGCTCACCGGCTCTTCAATACTTGGTGTAGAGCAACATTGACTGTAGTCCGAGATTCCTCTGCAGTCCGACGGACTTTTGTTCGACTTGCTGTCCCAGAATCCTGGGACTCCACAAGGACTCCAGCAAGTCGAACAAAAAGCCGTCGGACGGTAGAGGAATCTCGGACTACCGGTATATTGACTGAAGATCGCCTGTGTGTATTGGCGATGCTTCACGTCCACCGTAATGATACTGTCGGGCAGGTAAAACTAGAAGCTGTTCTTAATAGAAGGGATTCTAGTGGCAATAGGAAAACCCATCTTGCACTCACCGACTAAGTACTGTCATTTTGAATTATTCATTAAAATATTATTTTAGAATTTGAAATCAATCAGCTATGTTTATTTTACCATAGAAGTTTCGACGCCGTGGTCGCTATTGGCAATATTAACTGGTATATAAAGAGTCTCGATAATATAGAAATCGATAAACAAAAATGCGTTATTTTGGGCCTACAAGTCACAATTTTCCACTGCCTCCCCTGGTTCAAACCCCTAGTTACGACCCTGGCAAAAGAGATGATTTCCATTTTCCCATTGCGAATTTCCTATTTGTATGTGGCAACTTCAAACATTCCAGCAGCACCATGTAGAGAGTAATATATATGTCAGTTGATAAGATATTGCATGTCTTGTGGTTCTGGATAATCTGTATCTTGTTGTAAGATGGTTGCTGCCGACAAGGAACTACTGAAACAAGGGTTCCTAATGGCCAAGTTAAAGTCACCACTTCAAAAGTTGTAAGGTTGCCATCGTGACTTGTTTTTACAGTTATGATGTAAAGCGCTCTGAGTAATTTTAATATTAGAAAATGCGCTATATAAAAACTATGTAATAATAATAATAATGATATATATATATATATATATATGTTACAGATGACCACCACAAATGTATTCCGTTGTTTGTAGTCGCAATCCCGTCTTTCTTTCCTCGTTCATAACTTATAATAGGATAGAGTAACACGATGGGTGTCACTAGTGGAGAAGGAAGTACTTAACCTTCCAAAGCTCCAGATTCAACCCCTGCTGTTTAGAGGGGTACATGTTTCCCAACCTTCAGTTTGCTATTTAGTGTTATGTAGACCATTGTTTGTCATTTTATCCCGTTTTTTCCGCCATTGTATTATCTGTCATTCGATTTACTCCTTTGGTATATCTTTACACTTTTCTTAACTTCTTAACATAGGACCTAACTGCGAAATTGTAGTTATTTTGGGACCGGGGATGTTATTAAAGTTATTTAAAGTCTTTCTTGAACTCGCTGAACATTTCGAAAAGCAAACCTGACAGCAATCGGCCCCTTACATGATCCCCTGCAACGTTCGTGGAGCAGAATTTTAAAGAGTGAAAGCCACACCATGGTCGTCTTAACAGCATTATACATGTATGCTCGGGCAAAGCAGTGCACTGGTGCCCATACGGTATACCTACACAAAAACTCACAGGAATAAAATTGTAAATGTCAATACAATTGAACATATATTTGTTTAATTGGTACTTCTAACAAAATCTGTACTTAAACATTAAAGACATGCTGTATACAGCATACATATATTATCATGGGGCCGCAATGTTCGTGATGTTTCCGTGCAACTGCCCAATGCGCCCATGCTGTAAAACGGCACTGGCCACAACTACAGACAATTTAACATTTTAACATACATGTATCTCTTTCTCAGAAATCATAAACTCGATTGAACCAAAATTAAGGTGAGTTAAATAATACAAGCTCATACGATCATCTGGCGTTGATTTTCCGGTGCTTTTGGTTTTGTTTCCACACCACTATCCTTCAAATCAGTACGTATGTACCTAGGCGTGGTTTTGCTTCCTTGTTCATTGTACTCCATAGGAAAGTCCTGGTTTGTTTACTACTAATAAGTACTTGTCAACAAACACGTTTATATGTGACCGTTATGATTAATTAAAGCGGATGTTGCCTTTAGAACTGTTCAACTCGTCTAAAACAACGTACCGTCAATTGTTTTAAAAGTGTAATGTTTAAGAAAGTTATTTTTAGTTTTTTTAATTGATATTTCCATATTTTATTAGAGACTTTTTGTGGGACTCGTACATTGATCATGCGGAATCTAGGAAAGGCCACACGTCACCAGATATTTTTCTAAAATATTACTAATCTGTTATACAACAGATTATTACTAATATGTTCTATCAGACTAATAATCTTTGAGCTTGGTTATATATGGTGTTTTACGCCACTTTCAACCATATTTCAGTTATAATCGTAATAATCTTTATAGCAGATTAGTAATCTCTTGTTATAACAGATTACTAATAATATACAGGTGTGGTCCTTCACAGCTTCCATAATATTATGTTCTATATATGTTATTACTAGTATTTCAAATACGAATCACAGAATCACACATGATATGTATTTATTTGGTACAATGTCATATCGATATTCAGTTATATAATGTTCCATGTAGCAATTGTCAACCATAATTTTTTTTTTACCAAATATCTAAATAAAAAGCAACCACAAAATGACGCATATATATGCGTTGTTAATTCAGGACTTTTAACTTCAATTATTACATTTTTCTATTAAAAAAAAAATATTTACGCATGATACAAGACACTATTAAATAACACATCTATTGTACACAGTAACATGATCACTACACGTGATATGAAGTTATTTCTGGTTGTACATGTAATTTGTTGAGTCAAGGATTTGCAAATCATTGGTTGAGTACATACAAAAAATATCATTCAATGCATTTTATTTTGATAAATATAGTCGAAAAAATGTGGACTTGCGATTTGCGTATTTTTAGTGATATTTTTTTTTAGACAAAATGAAGTACATGTATTTGAAGGGAACATTTAAGGATTAGTTACAAAAAATAAAATAAAATAAGGGGTGTCCTTTCCTCTTGTGTACATTGTTATGCTTATATTTCAACAGTCAATTCAATACAAATGTCTCAGACTATCCTCTTCCTTTAGTATGGTAGTCACGACTTTGCTGAATTATTGATTAAAGAGTAACTTTGACGTTTGGGGGTGTGAGAATGTAAGACATAATAGTGTCCTGTGTTCAAGTGTCCCCCCGGACAATATTTTATAGAGATTGCGATATGAAATAGTGTCCGGTGCTATGAAATTGTGTCCTAGTATATGGTTAGGGTTAGAGTAAGACATAATAGTGTCCTATGTTAAAGTGTACCCCCGGACAATATTTACGTAAAAGAGATTGCGATATGAAATAGTGTCTGCTGGACACTATAACATCTGTAAAAGTGTCCGGCGGACACACTTTGAACTTGAGGACACAATTAAATGCTACATGTACACGTAGGTAGGGTGTCTAGAAATCGCTTTGGTCCGCAGCTGGTGCAGGGTTGAACCATTGCAGAGGGACCAAGGACGTGAAGCCCTATAGAACCTCCGGATGTTTGAGGTGTTACAGTTATTACATAATATTAAGATAAATCCAATGACGTATAATATATGCAATTTAAATACCACACCATTATAGTTGCGGAAGTTCCGTGTCAGTAGAATTACATAACAATGTACATACGTGTACATACAGTCAGTACCTATCACAATCTGATTCAAATTAGAAGTTTGTGGATATGTTTTTTGAATATTTTTGGGGGCAATCACTATAGTGTGTCGTCAAAGAAAAAAAAAGATACAACAAACATTAAATAAATCGCCATCAAGTCATCAAGTATTACCACACAGTTTCCAGTGACGTGTAGAAGGTTATTGGACTTTCTCAGTGGTGGGGAGGGGGTCTGCTTCCTCAACCAATTATAGTCCTACTGTCGGCATGCACGACATAACTGAACAATGTTAGTTTAAATATACAAAATGTATATTATAAATTAAAACAATATTGCTAAACATCATGATCTAATATATTAGGACAAAAAAGTTACAATGTAAGATGCAATATCGTTTATTTGAAATATTGTTGAAAGTAACCTTAAGCATCAATGGTTTCAAAAAAATGACGCATTACTATAGTTCGCTCGTGTGCACTAACTCAAATGTGAAGATTTTATTTGTCAATTTGCATTAAGATTATTAATTCACAGAGTTTGTAAATACGAATAAAACGACGGGTGTCACGTGTGGAGCATGAACTTCCAACCCTTCCCAGCGAGGCACCTGAGTTTACTTCCGGTTTTTGGTGGGGTTCGTGTCGCTCGATCTTTAGTTTTCTGTGTGGTGTTTTGTAGATCACTGTTTGTTCTTTCATTCTTTTTCTTTTGGTCATTGTATTATCTGTCTTTCTGCGATTGAACAAAATTTTATACTAGTACAAAAACATGTACAATGTATTATTTTTTTGAAAAACTTCATGCTTTAACAGAAAACAGCAAACTATTCTTATACAGTAAATTAAAATCTGATTATGAAATCAATGAATATTTACTTCATACAAATTTTGAAAACAGAAGAAATTTATGTAAAATGCGAGTTAGTGACCACTTTTTAGAAATAGAAAGAGGTCGTTATAAAAGATTAAAAAGAAATGATAGACTTTGCCAAATGTGCAATATGAATGTAATTGAAGATGAAATTCACTACTTTTTCCATTGTCCAAAATATAATGATATTAGAAAAGAATTAGAAATGAATATACAGAATAATTTTCTAAGTGCACTAAACAATAATGAAAAATATATACAGATAATGTCTTTGCCGAATCATTTGCGGTTTGTTGCTCCATTTATTAAAAAGTCTTTAATACTGAGGAAAATGGACTCTATAACTGTATGATTTTACAAATTTAATTTGTCTGTATAAGACTGTCTTGTTATTCTTTTAATTTGTACTTAATTAATGATTGTCCTTTGTCTGCTTTGTATATATGTTTTTGTATAATTGTATGCCATCAACCCCTTGGGGTAAAATTGTGCATTTCAAATAAATATTCTATATTAAAAGTTTAATTTCATGACACTTGATGGCATGCAAACAAGAGAGATGTCTTTTTATCTGTGAGTCATCCTAAATTAGATACCGGTACATTCGAGGATGCAAACAAAAGATGGACCCGGGAGTTGAAAACCCATTTGATAAACAAATCAAAATCAAATCAAATACAGTATTCATTAATCCAATCATGGTCCCACAGGGGGCAGTTACATAAATATAAAAATTATGATTAATACAGTAGACAGTACATTGCTATAAACAGTAAATGTCAATAATTTTAATTGATAGTATACTCAGTAGTGATACAGTATATGTGATACTATTGTACCTGATCTCTGCCAAAGTGCAATCAAGGAAAATCAAAGAACAAATTTCCACATGATGGAAAACTGTTAAACCAGAAAAAAAGCCTATTGCATTGAGAGGAAATTCCACTTCTCATTACCGTGACATCCTCCTTACATTTGAAAAATTCAGAACACTAACGTTGACAGGGGCGGATCCAGGATTTCAAGTCAGGGGTACGCACTTAAAAACAATCGCGCCGAGCGGAGCGAGGTGCGAAAATTATTGGGGGTATTTCGTGTGAAAAATCACGATTTTAAGCAAAAATATAATATTTTTCTCAATTTTAGGGGGCGGCGCCCCCCCCCCCTGGATCCGCCCCTGGTTGGTCTATGGCATAGGCTATATACCACATGTACATTTTCAACAAATCTTGTCTCTCGCACATGTGGTCAGGAATTCATGATTTTAAATGTAAGAAATAATTCATAGAAGCCGTAGTCTGTTTGAGATTTTAACATAATGGATATCATTATTTTCGTAAATTTGTCGACAGAATGCAACACAAATACTACTAGTAGACTACACATGTTAAAATGTGATAAACAGTTGCTTTTAAGCGCCAGTGATATGCTAATCTCGTTGAGAATCTCCTAATGAAATGCACGAACATCCGTTTAGGTTTTTTTCTGTGTAGACAAATTTCCGGGCTATTAATTGCAATTAAAAGTAAGTTACTGATAATTTCCAATATTAAGGCAATTTGAGTTTAGCAACGTAAAATTTTGTTTTAAATCATAAAATAAATCGGGAACCAGCTAGGTGTATATATGTCACCAGATTCCTGGAAACATCTTCACGGAAACCCACAATTGACAAAAGTCATGATGTCGATAGATAGATAGTATTTTGTTCCGGGAAAATATAAATACCGTTTGTATCTTTATTCTCATTATGTTAAGAATCAAAACGATGTTTACCATATTTGTATGCACCACGGTCCTTTATAAATACATGTCACTCAGGAATGACGTTCATTATATTTCCGCAAATACGCATGTTCGCAGAAAAATATATCTGGAATTTTATCACGGCGCAAGACGTCATATCTTGGGAGGGGTGGAAGTCAAAGCTTTTTTATGTACAGTATGTGTATGTGTGTTTATTGTTTTATTACATATATTCGGTAAAAAGCTCATTAGAGCTTATGTTTTATTTGTTATTACCATGCCGAATCAAAATAAAGTTTTCTATGTCTATGTCTAACGTCTATGAAGTGCAGGATAAATCATGTCCAAATCAGATTACATTTTTTTTTAAATTTCTATCCTACACCTATATCAGCATGAGAACAGAACAGGAATTTTAATATTTATACAGTATTAAGTAAAGCTTCATTGTTATTCTTTCTCTTGTTTTCCGAACTGCGTTAATAAGTTTATTTGAAATGCACAATTTTACCCCAAGGGGTTGATGGCATACAATTATACAAAACATATATACAAAGCAGACAAAGGACAAACATTAATTAAGTACAAATTACAAGAATAACAAGACAGTCTTATACAGACAAATTAAATTTGTAAAATCATGGTAGTCGGATGAAATATGTGCAGTTAATCACCAAATTGTATGCGTTCGATTCCCGCTGGTGGATCAAGCTTGTCAGTTACAAGCGAAGATTTTAGCCTGTGATACCGATTTCCTCCATTCCGGCATCTGCAAATTTTGAAAAAGCCAAAGAGATAAACAGAAGCCAGTCGTAAATCGACAAAGGACAGACAAAACAATAGCCAAAGAACCACAAGCACTTGGGTCCAGGATTTGTTTTCTTTTTTTGTTAATTAAAATAAGTTATCTAAATATTACTATTTTAGGCCATATTGGCATTTAAAAAAAAAAAATGTCTATGGTATATAGAAATTT
Organism: Gigantidas platifrons; assembly: GCA_002080005.1. Lineage (NCBI taxonomy): Eukaryota > Metazoa > Mollusca > Bivalvia > Mytilida > Modiolidae > Gigantidas > Gigantidas platifrons. Next base: position 498,774 of record MJUT01055566.1, read on the forward strand.
TTGGGAAAATGTCAATATGGCCTACAATAGTAATAAAACATGCCAGGTGGCTCTAAAATTAAACATACTCTAGATAACTTATTTTAATTTTTTTTTAAATCCTGGACCCAAGTGCAAAGAACCACTACGCAAAAAACTAAACATTGAGCGCCACGTATCCCACTAAAAACAGGAAGGTAAGCAGTTCCTGCTCCACAAGAGACCCCCGTTGTATTACTGTTGCTAAAATGTAGTTGATAAGTCATCAGAGAGAACAGGACTGTGAACGTGACAATCGGAGACACAGATATTTCGTAAAACAAACTTCAACTTAATCTTGTTTAAGTGGTTACCTTGCTATGATTAAGAAATCCTCTACCACAGGAATTCTGATAGGAACTACAATCTCTGGAATATCGCATGAACTGAGAGAGATATACTCTATATGCAACTGCTATACTGGGACGTTGCAACATATCTAAATTAGAAGTTCATAATGGGAATATAGAAATCATAGATCTGCTTTGTCGTGACCTTTAGTTCTTCATTTGCCCTCACTGTCAATTTCAATGTGCAAGTCATTGTATAAAGTAGACCTAGCTGTATCTGTGTTGTCATTTGTTTCAATTTCAATGGGATATGATCTGCTTAGCCACAAAATTTATTATTTAGTAGTGAAATGACATGATCTACATGTATATTGCGGAAATTGCAAATTAAAGGACCGGTTTAGCTTCCTTTCGTTTTTCTTTAGAAACACCCGCTTCATACGAATAAAAGTACAAATCGACGAGAAGAGGAGCACAGTTAACACCCATTATGATGTCATTTTCATCATATTTTTTGTCATTCTTTTAAAGTTGTGTAGTTTTTCTGCCGTTTAGTTTAGAGTGGGGAATTGTTGTAGGGTAAAAAGGTAAAATAATGCTGAACATTGCGCGAGGAGACTGACCTTGATTGTATGTAAACTAACATATCTTTAGAATTTTTCAGAGTCCCAATCTGATTCACACCACCCCTGGGGTAATCTCTTTGAGATTTTGATCCGAGAGACACTCCCCAAAGGAGATACAGTGCAAAAAATCGCTGTGAGAACAAAACCTGAATCAGATTACTCCTGGAGTAGCTAATTGTGTCACAGTAACTCCGAATCGCAGTTTTGATCGCTTATATAATGTATGTTAAGCTGGAAATAGGTTTCGTGGAGCATTTGGTCAATCTGATTGAAATTATATCTCTCATTTGTTCCCCTTTACAGATATGTGGAATATCTGAAGAAACACCCATTCTGCCAATGTCTTCACTAGCTTAAAACTTCATTGTTGATTTAAACACTGAAGAAACACCCATTCTGCCAATGTCTTCACTAGCTTAAAACTTCATTGCTGATTTAAACACCGAAGAAACACCCATTCTGCCAATGTCTTCACTAGCTTAAAACTTCATTGCTGATTTAAACACTGAAGAAACACCCATTCTGCCAATGTCTTCACTAGCTTAAAACTTCATTGCTCATTTAAACAAAGCAATTTCTTTTCTTATCTAAAACCATCACGACAGTAAAACAAGTGTTATATTACAATTTTGTAAATTTGGAATTTTCAAATGAGAATGGTGTACTATTACATAAGTATCAATGCAAAGCTGTTGTAAAAATACACTCATGTGCATTCAGAATAAACTAGATGAAAAATCCCGAAATTCAGTCAAGTTCCTGGTACACGTAAAATAAATTGCGGAAGAAAAGGATAAAACACAAAGTATACCTGTTCGTTAATTTCGGATGAACATAGTGAAGAAGAGAGAACATAAACGTTTATAATTGACAATCCCCAACGGTTATAAACTAGAAATATTCCAAAAGCATATGAAATTATAGGAGAGGTTTCAAATCACCAAGGGAGTAGTCTTGAAACAGAAAGGTGGGCGTTCATAGAAATAACAACAGGGATGGGCTGGTTTCACAAAACCTTCATATTAGATATTTAAAAGCTATAAATATATCATAAATTTTGTAAAGAATTAGAGTACATCTAGGAATGTCTCCAGAACACAACTATCCTGTGGCATGATTACCATCAACAATAAATATCAAAATCGAATTAAGGCTAGATGTATGTACAATGTATATATAATAATGTCTAGCCATTAATATATATGTTTGACAGGGACTGTCGTGATCCGGTGGTAGTTGGATTTACAATTACCTATACAATCAGTGCCTATCACCACTAAGGTTGTGAGTTCGAATACAGCTCAGGAGAGGTGTACTGATACAACATATTTTATGTGATAAAATTGTTTATTGACTTGTGTCAGGTCAGTGGTTTTGTCTGGTAGTCCGGTTTCCTCCATCAATAAAACTGACTCTCACAATATAACTAAATATTGTTTAAAGTGGCGTTAAACACCATAACTCCTTCTATGCTTGAGTGCCTTCTGTGCCATTTACAATTAAAGTCAGTTAATTTTATTTCTGAACATAAATGAAACTTTATTCATTCTGCCAATGTCTTCACTAGCTTAAAACTTCATTGCTGATTTAAACACTGAAGAAACACCCATTCTGCCAATGTCTTCACTAGCTTAAAACTTCATTGCTCATTTAAACAAAGCAATTTCTTTTCTTATCTAAAACCATCACGACAGTAAAACAAAAGTGTTATATTACAATTTTGTAAATTTGGAATTTTCAAATGAGAATGGTGTACTATTACATAAGTATCAATGCAAAGCTGTTGTAAAAATACACTCATGTGCATTCAGAATAAACTAGATGAAAAATCCCGAAATTCAGTCAAGTTCCTGGTACATGTAAAATAAATTGCAGAAGAAAAGGATAAAACACAAAGTATACCTGTTCGTTAATTTCGGATGAACATAGTGAAGGAGAGAGAACATAAACGTTTATAATTGACAATCCCCAACGGTTATAAACTAGAAATATTCCAAAAGCATATGAAATTATAGGAGAGGTTTCAAATCACCAAGGGAGTAGTCTTGAAACAGAAAGGTGGGCGTTCATAGAAATAACAACAGGGATGGGCTGGTTTCACAAAACCTTCATATTAGATATTTAAAAGCTATAAATATATCATAAATTTTGTAAAGAATTAGAGTACATCTAGGAATGTCTCCAGAACACAACTATCCTGTGGCATGATTACCATCAACAATAAATATCAAAATCGAATTAAGGCTAGATGTATGTACAATGTATATATAATAATGTCTAGCCATTAATATATATGTTTGACAGGGACTGTCGTGATCCGGTGGTAGTTGGATTTACAATTACCTATACAATCAGTGCCTATCACCACTAAGGTTGTGAGTTCGAATACAGAGCTCAGGAGAGGTGTACTGATACAACATATTTTATGTGATAAAATTGTTTATTGACTTGTGTCAGGTCAGTGGTTTTGTCTGGTAGTCCGGTTTCCTCCATCAATAAAACTGACTCCCACAATATAACTAAATATTGTTTAAAGTGGCATTAAACACCATAACTCCTTCTATGCTTGAGTGCCTTCTGTGCCATTTACAATTACAGTCAGTTAATTGTATTTCTGAACATAAATGAAACTTTATTCATGAAAAACTTATAGTTGTAGTTATACTGATGTGCATGAATTAGTATAAAATTTCTCACAACCAAACATGGTGGGTAAATATTAACAAAAGAAAAAACAAAATATTGTTCAAATCTGTTGTAACTGTTAATTGTATTAAAAACTTGGAATATAAAAACTGCTACAACCAAGTGTGCTCTCAACTTCCCAACTAATTACAATTAAACATATTGACTAGTTTTAAACAGTTCACATTTTCCATTGAACACATCTAATATATTAACTACATGTCATTTATATAAAAATATAAGGCTTTTAATGTTTTTGCTGCCTTTAATTGTACTGAATTTCCTCATCTTTGGATTCAGAATAGCACTTCGTTGTTGCTGTTGCTATATTTATATTGTATCATCCTTTATTGGATCCTGGCTCCATTCTTTCCAAAGGGTAAATGGCTCCTCTCCAATGCATGGATGTCATTCAAGTTCAGAGTCCATCTGATGTGGACAAGACCACTGTTTGATGTTCAAAAGATATGACCAAGAGGTTCATTCACTCTGAAAAAAAAGAGGAAAATAAATAAATATATATTTCAGAAGAAAATAGTTCTGGATTTGATTTGATTTGATTATGGTGTTTAATGCCACTTTCAACAATATTTCAGTTATATCATGTTGGTCAGTTTTATAGGTGAAGGAAACCAGAGTACTCCGAGAAAACCACTGACTTGTCACAAATCACTGACAAACCTTATGACATAATGTTGTATCGAACACACCTCACCTGTGTGGGATTCAAACTCACAAGGTTAGTAGTTATAGACACTGATTGCATAGGTAGTAACCAGTCTTCGAAATTAAGACTTTCGAATTTACTGGCCCGAAAACTTCAAGATTAGAATATTTATATAGATTCTATTGAACAAATTTGGCAAAAGGCACTGGTCAAAATCAATTTTCACTGGCTGTAGGCCACCGGACCACTGCTAAAGTCGATCACTGGTAGTTATAAATCCAACTACCATATGATCAAGACCAGGACAGCCCCGAAAATAGTTCTGTTTATTAATCTTATATCAAGAAATAAATATGTTTGACCCTCCTTTCATTTTTCCAGTACTGTAAACTTGTATGACAGGGTATTAGGCTAGCCAAATTATTTAAGGCTAGCATAACTATTTAAGGCAAGCCATTACTACTTAATTAATGCTAGCTATTATTATTTTAGGCTTGTATTGTCATATTTATTTCTGAGGCTGAGGCTATTCCACAACAAAAACTTGCCCTTTATTTTTATTTATATGGTAAGGACAAAATAAAGCTGAACACATTTGTTTTACTCAATGACAACCCTGGAAATATTTTGGATATTTAACAAAAATGTTCCAAATATATTTACCATATCATCATCACTATCATTTTCTTCAAGTGGGAGTGGCATATAAATGGCACCACGCCTCCTCAACATCGCTACTACATCACCATAGCGACGTCCTTCTGCTAGTTGTATGGCAGTTAGACCTCCATAAGTTGTAGAATTTAAGTCTATCCCAGGTTTTGAAAGAAGGAATTCAAGTAGGACACCATTTCTTGTTTCGGCTGCATAGTGTAATATTGTTTTCCCACATTTTCCATCCTGAAAAAGAACAACAAAGGAATTTTAAACTAGGACACTGGAATTTACATTTAAGCTAAAATTTTGTTTATCAACTTCCTTGTTGCTCACCCAGTTGTAACATATCCGTGATAAAATGACATGACAAAAAAGAGGGAAATTATTTGCAAACATCACTGGGAACATTTAAGTGTCAATTTTGCAGCCTGTCTGTGAAATTCCATACTTTTAAAGTTTTTTTCACAAAGAGTTTTGAGCTGTCAGTATTTATAGTGTTATATTTAATTACTTTGAAAATCCATATCAGAACTTTCAAATTCAAATTCTACAAGTATTACATGCACATTTTTTTTTGTACTTTAAATTACATACCTTGATATTAATGTCAGCTCCATTTTGAAGTAAGAGTTGTAGAATAGATAGATGACAACGCTCTGCTGCTAAATGCAAACATGACTGACCTGAAAAAAGTCAAATGAAAAAAACATAAAAATAAATTGCAATAAAATGAAGAAAAAAAAAAAAGATCCTAAAAATTACCTCACCCCCAGAACAGTTCTAAAATCTAATCAGAAAATTGCTAAAAAAAAAAAGAAAAAAAAAGAGACAAAATCGCTGTGACTAAATAATGATTAGTACATTTGTAAGTACCAATATAAATCAAAGACTTTTTTTTTAGATATTCTACACATTACATATTATTTGCCTTTAATTATGTTCATTTATCAAATTTTATTATTTATATAAATTTTCAGTTAGTATGTAAATGTAAGTACATGTATCATATAGAATAGAATAGAATACATTTTATTGCCTAATCATAGGGCCCACATGAGGCATCATTAACAATACAAACATTCATGATTGATAAATGAGACATACACACAAAAGAAAAAGAACATAGTATGGGGTTTTTATATTTCTAAAGATATAAATATATATAATTATTTAGTGGATCATGTTCTGGTTTGTCCCCTGTATCTCACATTCAGTGTGAAACTTTATATATGTTGCATATTCCTTAACAAGCAGTAAACCTGCTAAAAACACCAAGGGACGGTGCTTCTGACACACCCCATCTATTAATTGCATTTTCTCACAATTATATAGTAAATAATTATATTTCTCCCATTATGATGTCATTTTAACCCCGCTGAACCAGTGGTTGAAAAATCTGTAATCTTCTAGAGGATTAAAATGTCTTGTGCCTTTCTCCGCATTTGACTCGTTTGACGGCTTTTGAAATAAAGTTTGTGTTAAATAATTCTCCTTCAGTTGCCCATGTGGGTTACAATATTTCTTCACTCTCGAGAGTTAAATTAAAAATGTTAACCACTTGCATAATGGCTCATGGTTAAAATTTTTAATTTAACTCTCTTGAGTGGAGAAATATCGTAACCCACGGGAAACTTAAAGAGAATCTATATAATATTAAATACTTATTATATATTATATATATAAAAAAAATATATAATATTAAANAAAAAAGATTAGTTAATTATTATATCTATTATTATTATTATTCATTCGGATGTGTCATCTCATGTTTAGAGCAGGAGAATTAGTTCGAGGAAATATATCATCATCTGTACATACCATTGTAATTCATCAGTTCTGTGTCTAGAGGGGTGTGTTGCACCTGTAGAGGATATCTAACATCACTTGTTTCATTGTACTGGATGGGTGTTAACAAAATTTGGACAATATCATCAAAACCTTCTCTGCATGCGATGTGTAGAGGGGTGTCTCCCTTATAATCTCTGGGTACAATATCTGCCCCTGCTGCCATCAGTTTTCTGATTATTAGACCCTGTCTAGTAATCGTTGCAAGGTGAATCGGCATTTGTAGCAGATTGTTAGGTAAATTTAACCAATGTTGGCTTGGAACTAGTTTGATAAAATACAATGTTATCGGAGACAGCATTTGTATGATTGCCATGTGGAGCTGTCTGAAAGAGAAAGAAAAAGATTATTATAAGAATGCAGATTCCTTGTTAAACTCATTCAGAAGAAAATAATATCTTTATTTGCATTAATACACATATATGGTCTGAGCAAATAAAATTGATAATAAGAAAAAAACAGAATACATCCAAAATAAAATAAAATGCATAAGGGGGTGGGGGTAAGTTGAGGCCTATCTGTGAAATTCCTGCAGGAATTTTGGAAGGCAATTCTAATGTTGTATTTCAATTTTTGTATAGGCCCTCATGTTAAATCTTCAGTTAAACTTTCAGAGTAAACTTCTTTGTTTGGGTTTTTTGTGTGTGTGCGTTTTTTTTTTGTTTGCTTTGTTTTTTTTAAAGTTATTCTAAATTGAGTTTTTATTACAATCTATGAAAAAATGTTGTTCATGATCAATTTCTTTTAGCCTATAGTATGCATACAACTTTACAGAGTTTACAGCTATATATTTTGTGTTGTGTTAAGAACTATTCTTGTGTCATGAAAACAACCTGAGTCATTCTGCTTTTTGTTATTGTGTGTTGTCTAATTTACAATTTTGTTTTAATATTAAAATAATACAGTTGATGGAAAATATGTAAATTAACTGTCCATCAGTCATGACTTCAGGTTCTCTTTTTTAGCATAATTATATAAAGTCGTTCTTTAATTTCATCAAATATTTAAAAAAATAAAATACATTCCATTTTATGACTTCCTAATAGCGATCACACCATATACACGATATGAACTTCGTGACTAATACGTAGATAATAACACTACCACCCCTTTAAATATCTGACGCATGATCATTTGCTATGCAACAAAAATAGGTCAAACAAACAAATCGATATGGGAATTTTCAGTGACAACAGTTGGGAATTTTCAATTTTTCCATTATTCATAATGATCTATTATATTTCATTTTGCAAATGCAATAGTTGAAATATCGATATGCACAATTCAAATTATTTATTAGTAATTTGTAAAAATAATTTGAACAATGTGAATAATAATGCACTAATGCACTAATGCACTACTTACGAGTCTCCATCTTTGTCCGGTTTGAAGATTTCTAATAAAATCTCTTCAGTTTCACGAATTTGGTGATTTGCACCCGACTGTTTATCCGTTGCATTTTCATTATCTAAAGCCTCGTATAAATCCGTCTTTTTCTCATCGACATATTGTTCCTCAATCGATCCTAATTTTAATTTCTCAAGGTCATCTGAAACCGAATCGATTCCAAAATTAAAAGATTTAACAGAATCATAACCACTGTCCACGCTACTAAATCGCACATCTTTTATATATTCTTTTGAAAGATCGGGTATCGGTTGAATACTTTCAATGGGGGCACAATCGACCTCGACGTCGTCATCGACTATCAAAGTATCGTCAATGTGTCTATCTTTACGATCCATAATATTCTAACTCTGTTCGTTGGTCCTCTTTCAAGCGAAATTCATCAAACTCGAAGACACAGATATCAAGTATGAAAAAGTAGAAATTCTCGCTGGGTAATGTGTGGAAATTCCCCAGCTGGTTCAAAGGTTTTCTAAAAATAGAATTATGGGAATCCCCAGTATAGAAAAATCCCTATAATCATGATAATACATTTTATTTTACATTTCCCATGAGAGTTTTTTTTTTTTACATATTATATATAGACCATATTTAGCATTACATGTTTAGACATTACTTCCCGGGAATACTTGAAAGGTATTCTCAGATTTAGTTATTTCAGCTACACTTGAAATAAATTTCCTGATGAAACAAGAAATTTTCACATTTCTATAATCAAATATAACGTCAATAATGGTTTTCTAGAAATAATTAGAACATATGTCAGAATTATTGTATATTTTAAACTGGTACTTGTGGTATGGGAATTACTCGACCTTTAAATGCAATTAATTATCTGTTTACAGATTTAAAATATATATATTATATTATAAAAAATTATAAATATATAATTTCTTTACTATTCCAGCTTATTTTCCCATTCCTAACGGGGTCAGGTCATTATTCCGACAGCTTATTATTCCGACAGCCCATTGCTCCGACGGCCCATTATTCCGACAGCCCATTGCTCCGACAGCCCATTTCTCCGACAACCCATTATTCCGCCAAAAATGGTCAAAAGTAGTATAATTATCTTAAAACCTGTTGTTTTTCTTCTATACCTAAAGTCTAAAGACTGACTTTAATCTTTAACTCACTGGGCGGATTGTTTCTGTATTAAACTAAAGGGTAAATATGGGGTCAAAGTCAAATGTCATGGTGCTAGCAGATTCCTTACATCATGGCGACATGAGATATCTCAGTATCAATTTCGGATGGTCTAACACTTCTACATTTTGGATTTAATCATGAAAAGTTTACACCGCCACCATTACGCGAGACGACACAAAAATTATTGGAGGGAGGGGGGGGGGGGGGTTTAAATTTCTTGTCCTGATTTTTACCGAAAAAAAGATGTCCGGACGAAAATCCCAGGCCCGCCCCCTATAGCCTTCTCCCGTCCAAAAAATATCAAATGGTCCGTGCCAAAATTGCATGAAATTTTAATTTTTTTTTGAAATTTTGAAATAAATTAAACGAAAATGGAAAATGAATTATAATTCGAAGGTAAAAATGTGGGAAGGGAGCAAATTCGTGTCTGAAAATAAAATCTATTTGCCCTAAAAATCACATTTGAGTCTCGATCATGCAACAAACAAAGTAGCCAATTTCAAGTTCAGAGGTTTTTAATAGCAAATTATTATTTACCATAAATGTAAACCTTTACCTCCACTGCTGCCGTTTTGAATATCTGTTTACCACCAATGCAGTAAAGGACATTCATGTACTGGAAGATATATGTCACGCTTGGTTTTGATTCTTCAAGCCATGGATTTGTGGATTGAGTTCTATTTTATATTGTCGGAAAAATGGGCCGTCGGAATCGGCTGTCGGAATAATGGGTCGTCGGAATAATGGGCTGTCGGAATAACGGGCTGTCGGAATAACGGGCTGTCGGAGCAATGGTACGATTTCTAACGTGCATAGCTGTGGAACCGTACGTAGCTCTTCTGTTGTTTTTTGTTTATTTGTTTTTGTTTTTGTGTATTGCCCATATTCATATAATATAATGGTAACAATAGCCCACTCTCTACTCGAGAGCTATATTTTCGACGCCAATTTTACAGAGTGGGGTGTTACGATAACGTAACCCACATTCCGCTTGTGCTCCATTTAGGGTAGTTGCGGAACCGTAGCCCTTATGGTCCTTGGCCAGTTTTCTGATATTTGCGGACCATAGGGCTACGGATTTCACCCTATCAAAAACTTTCGAAAATGC
>MJUT01055566.1:520978-559218 GCA_002080005.1 Gigantidas platifrons
AATGACAGTAGAATCTGTAACACAGGTATACTATAATGACAGTAGAATCTGTAACACAGTTATAAACTATAATGACAGTAGAATCTGTAACAGGTATATACTATAATGACAGTAGAATCAGTAACACAGGTATACTATAATGACAGTAGAATCAGTAACACAGGTATATACTATAATGACAGTAGAATCAGTAACACAGGTATATACTATAATGACAGTAGAATCTGTAACACAGGTATATACGATAATGACAGTAGAATCTGTAACACGGTGGTCATTACAGCAGGTTTGACAGTATACTGTAACCCATTTATAGAGGTGGTCATTAAAGCAGGTTTGACAGTATACTGTAACCCATTTATAGAGGTGGTCATTAAAGCAGGTTTGGCAGTATACTGGTACCCATTTATAGAGGTGGTCATTAAAGAAGGTTTGACAGTATACTGTAACCCATTTATAGAGGTGGTCATTAAAGCAGGTTTGACAGTATACTGTAACCCATTTATAGAGGTGGTCATTAAAGTAGGTTTGACAGTATACTGTAACCCATTTATAGAGGTGGTCATTAAAGCAGGTTTGACAGTATACTGTAACCCATTTATAGAGGTGGTCATTAAAGCAGGTTTGACAGTATACTGTAACCCATTTCAATATGTTCTCTGGACAGAAATTACAGGTACTCACTCCTCTTTGACTACCTACATGTATACTTAACTATAATTATGAATCTTGTATCTAATTACAGCAATCAGTGGTATGTTATATGGCATTACTTATAAAGAATAAAAACAAAGATAAATTTTGTCCTATCTTTACTGTAAGTAACAAATCTCTTTATGACCAATCACCTTTTGTATGTCAGTTTGGAAATGTGAGGTTTTGATGTTTTGGTGCTTAACACCACTTTTAACAATATTTCAGTTATATCGTGGCAGTTAGTTTCATTGGTGGAGGAAATCAGAGTACCCGGAGAAAACCACAAACCTTCCACATGTCACTGACAAACTTTATCACATAATGTGGTATTGAGTACACTTCGCCATGAGTAGGATTTGAACTCGCAACTTGAGTGGTGATAGACACTGATTGCACAGACAGTTGTAAATCCAACTACCATATGATCACAACGAAGACGATTTGAAAATATGGTCTTCAACCTATACAGAGGAATATGGTCTTCAACCTATACAGAGGAATATGGTCTTCAACCTATACAGAGGAATATGGTCTTCAACCTATACAGAGGAATATGGTCTTCAACCTATACAGAGGAATATGCAAAAAGAATTAGTGATCGTTATTTATGGCTGATTTTTAATGTGTGCTTTCAAGTATTTGAAATATTCAGTAATAAATTGATCAAAAATCGTACAGTAGGTAAAATATGGTTAGAAAACCAACAACATTATATGCCAACATAATTAATTTTATTGGTTTAAATATTTTGGAAGTGTATATTGTTTAACAATGTCTTAAGATAGTCAAACACTTTCTGTAATGATCTCAGTATCACTATCAGTAGTTTAAAAATATGGTAATAAGTCAAAAATCACCATTTCAAAATTAATTTATTTTTTGGGACTTTTGGTCTTCCAAAAAGGTCATTGGTTAAAAACGGTTTATGCTACGAGATATTGGCCAATGACATTGCATCATTTTAAATTTTGATGTGAACAGCAGGAGAAAATATAATGTTTAGCATTAGATTTCAAAATAATGAATTAGTCCCGATCGTCTAGCTCCATTTGCAACGGAAACAGCAAATAATTATGACAAGATCGGGTCACAGACATTGCAAATTGGGTTTTGCTTGTCAAATGGATACATGTATTATATTAAAATGTGTAGTAAAGGGGATTAGCAATACTTTATTTCATGCATGGCCATCTGTATCATACATTTCAAAATTATAAAATATACAAAAAAAAAGATATGATTAAAGAGAGATTACTCTGACAGAAAAACAAATTTACATGTTTGTTTTAACTTTCATTATTTCAATATTTATGCCCCCACGACTATTGGTCGAGGGGCATATTGTTTTACCCCTCTCCGTCCGTCCGTGCATTCGTCACACTTAGTATGCATAGTTTGTCCGGCTAACTCCTACAGTTTTTGAGCTAGACCTTTTATATTTTGTAGACAGTACTTACACTGAAGGTGTGCATATTGTATGGATTTTGACTTTCAACAATTTTTTACAAAATTATGGATGCATGAACTTAGACAGATTTTGCTAAATCCATATAGGATATATGGTTTGTCTGGCTAACTCCTCCTACAGTTTTTGAGCTAGACCTTTTATTTTTTGTAGACAGTTAGTACCAACACTGAAGGTGTGCATATTATATGGATTTTGATTTTCAACAATTTTTTACAAAATTATGCATATATGAACTTAGCCACTAACCTTTTGCAATTATAACCGCAGGGGCATTGTATGTCTTACAGACACAAACACCTTTTAAAGTCTATACATAAGTTTTCTACATCATACCCGATGAATAATATACCATTCCTTGAAATTAAGTTACATTGAAAATCCATTTTGGCTCTTCAAGACACTTTCTTTGCATTATACCCCTACACATTACTTAGAACCAAACCAAAAGTTAAGGTAGTAAATTGGGGTGGGGGTGGAAGGTTGAGGTGGATAAGGTTGAGACGGAGGCATTCAATTTTCTAGTTTTGGTGTTGTAAATGTAATAATATTGCTTGAGAAATAAAAAAATATATTTGTCTTTGTCTGCTATTTTTAATAAAGAATTTAAGTGATTATGTCATTTAGGTGTGGTACAATAAATTGAATGTGAAAAAGGGGAAATTAAAACATATTGAATTAGAAATTTTGATATGGGATACATGAACCAGTTTTTGCTCATTACTTGTTAGATTGAACTAGTTTGATGTGTTTGGTATCATATTTCAGCTTTATAGTAAAATATATCCTCTTTATATTGAACATGAAAAAACCATTATCCTTAATAATCATTTATTATTAACCATGTTCACAAATCAAGAAATGTTGAAGAATAAAGTTCAATATTGCTTTCAAAATTAGATCATGATAAATTCTGTAAAACAAGACAAACAGACAAATCATGTTTATGTTGTGTGTAGTATAAAGAACCATCTTGCAACACCATGAATATTAACAATGTAGTACACTTATCTAAGATAAGAATAAATTAATTAGTTCTAAAACTAAACATTATGTCGTAATGGGTTTATCAACGACCAGCTTTTCTTTTAAAATCTAATAGAAAGGCAAGTGAATTTCATTTTTAGATAAATCTTTTTTGAGAAATTTCAAATGATCTGTAAATTTTCTCAGTATAAAATTTCATTCTAATATTTTTCAGAATTTTCAACCAAATACAACGACATTGCAAGAAATTTATAGAAAATCACAGAATTTATTATCGTGCAGTTGCATTGATAATTAATGGCTGATCATTTACATATTTCTGTAATGATCAACGTTTTTTTCCTGGTGAACATATTCCATGGATAAGAATTGTTTGTTTCTTCAGTGTACATATTTCCACGAGGATTGACTGTTACTTCATAGTGTACATATTTATGTGAGGATTGACTGTTTCTTCATAGTGTACATATTTATGTGAGGATTGACTGTTTCTTCATAGTGTACATATTTATGCGAGGATTGACTTACTTCATAGTGTACATATTTATGTGAGGATTGACTGTTACTTCATAGTGTACATATTTATGCGAGTATTGACTGTTTCTTCATAGTGTACATATTTATGTGAGGATTGACTGTTTCTTCAGTGTACATATTAAAATAAAGATTGACAATTTCTTCATAGTGTACATATTTGTGAGGATTCAGTTTCTTCAGTGTACATATTAAAATAAAGATTGACAATTTCTTCAGTGTACATATTTATGAGGATTGACTGTTTCTACAAGTACAGTATACATATTGCCATGCAGGTCGACTGTTTCTTCATAATGCACATATTACCATGAGGATTAACTGTTACTTCATTTTATTGTGACATAATATTACATCCTGTACAATTATTGTGCTATTTTAAAACATCTTTTATGTAGACAGTACTGATTCATCCATTATCAGTAGTGTTTAGAACTTCTTACATTTCTTTGAAAATTTTCGGATGTTGTTCATAACGTAAATTAATAGATTATTCTGACTTCTTTTTCTAACCGAAAATGTGTTCTCACCACAATATGGCTAAAAAACTACTAAAGTTGGTGTTAAACACCAATCAATTAATTAATTTTCTAACCGAAAAAAAAAAANAAAACATCTTTTATGTAGACAGTACTGATTCATCCATTATCAGTAGTGTTTAGAACTTCTTACATTTCTTTGAAAATTTTCGGATGTTGTTCATAACGTAAATTAATAGATTATTCTGACTTCTTTTTCTAACCGAAAATGTGTTCTCACCACAATATGGCTGAAATACTACTAAAGTTGGTGTTAAACACCAATCAATTAATTAATTTTCTAACCGAAAAAAAAAAAATGGTGACAATAACAGAAAAATATTGAACTCAGCATATTTTTTAATCTTGTATACAGAACACAGTCTAATTTAAAGATCTTTAACAGGCTCCCTCTTTTCTGATATTCATGCATGACATGTCAGAATAAGGTTTAGAGTTACAACACCATTTACCATAATATTTCAGTTATATCGTGACTGTCAGTTTGATTGGTGGAGAAAACCACCGACCTGTTGCACGTCAATCAGTGCTGAATTGCCAATGACAGCGTGGACGAGTCAAAAGTAAAAGATCCACATCTGATAAAGTGACGACAATAGCTCACATAGTTGGATTTTTATAGTGCTAGCTCACTGAAACAACAGTCCGCTGGTAGACATGTCAATCCACTAGACACATTATCCTGATTCTGAAACAACAGTCCACTGGTAGACATGTCAATCCACTAGACACATTATCCTGATTCTGAAACAACAGTCCGCTGGTAGACATGTCAATCCACTAGACACATTATCCTGATTCTGAAACAACAGTCCGCTGGTAGACATGTCAATCCACTAGACACAATATCCTGATTCTGAGCCAACAAATCTTTGCTCTTTCTCCTTAATACTGCGTGCTTAGAGGAGAAGCTACAAATACCAATTGTATAGTCTTTGATTTGACCTGTCCCAGTCTAGAACCCACAATCTACCACACACTCGAGTTGAGCATGCTAACCATTTTTCATCACCAATGCGGTTTCATACCACATGAGAATTCTTAACAACGACAAGCAGTAACCGGCAGTGATTGCATAAGAAGTTGTAAAACTACTATATGATCACATCTCCTTGAAAAGATAGAGGCCGTCCTGGTCGTCATCACATGGTAGTTGTTTTATAACTTCCTATGCAATCAGTGCCTATTGCCACTAACATTGTGTGTTCAAATCCTGCTCAGGAGAGGTGTCCTCAATACAACATTATGTGAAAAAGTTTGTCAGTGGCTTGCGGCAGGTAGATGATTTTCACCAATAAAACTGACCACCACGATATAACTGAAATATTGTTGAAAGTGGCATTAAACACCATAAACCCCCCCCCCCCCCCCTAAAAAGATTGACAACAGGAAAAGTATTAACAGCTGATATAACAATAAAACAAAATGATATCTTTTATATCTTTATTTACTGGTGTTTTCTTTTTACACATGTACAATGTGTTATTACGGGATTCTATTCATATTGCACATAATATTGAAATAATAACATCAAAAATTATTTTCTTAAAATGAATAATTTTGATTAAAATGATGATATTGCATAGAAATCCCTGATTTTTTTCTTTATTTCTCTTAAAAAATGATGATATAGGATATGCAGTCTGTCAAGCACTTTTTGGCTTAAAAAAATTAGGAAATCAGGAGGGTTTTTAGTTAAAAATCAGGAGATTATCAGGAATTTTTTTTTTTATATAAAAAGTGATAAAACCATACCAAAAAAATCACCACCTTCCTCCCCTCTTAAGTAAGAGCTTTCAGGCCATAATATATGAATTTAAGCATGGTGTTTTTGATTCTAGATGAAGCTCATTATCAGATTATCAGTGTCAGAATGTAAATGGCAGGCTAAAAAGTCTTACTTAGGTCATTTTCCTCACCTTTTATTGATAAGATGCTTTACACTAAAATAATTTCAACATATTATTATGTTATTTTTTTTTGTGGGGAAAAAGTTCAAAATCAGGAGTTTATCTAACAAATTCAGGAAAAAATCAGGAACAGTTCAAAATTAGGAAAAATAAGGAAAATCAGGAGTTGCTCGACAGACTGGATATGAAGTATATAACGGGGGAAAAAGCAAGAAAATTGTGTTAAGCACTAGATTGTTACCTCTGACCTCCTGTCAACTTTGTAATTCTGTCTTAAATCATTCTCTCAAAAAACAAATTCATAATTTTATATAAAAAAAATCATGATTCCTTAAATTTAATTTAAAATACATTATTACCTCAGATTTTAAATTTCTTTGACTATGCTTTAAAATACATGTACAGTCTTTCGTAACAAAATACATTTTTTTTCCAATACCTCTCCAAATAGAAACTTAAAAGTGTCCATTGTTTGTTGATATTATGATTCAAATCAAACTTATTATACATTTAATAACAATGCAAATAATCTCTCTCTTCAAAAAAAATTATTGTTTTCACTTTTAAAATTGGAAACAGGAAATTCAAAAACAAAACAAGATATAAACAAACTCAACAATCTGAATTAAAAATGAAAAATGGTATTATGATATTAATGATAAAACAATAATTGACTAGGTAGTTTCTGAACACAACTGTTTGACCCTTCATTATAAAACAAAAAAAGAAATGTATTGAAAATCATTTCAAAGACTTCCGAAGTGGCAATGTTTGGAGTCATAATAATAATTATTTAAAAAAAAAAAAAATTTAAAAGGGCAATATTTGCAATTTTATTTCAACTTCTAAACCTCTAAAAATGAAACTGATGACAACGATATAAACAATTCATGTAATTAAAGCTTGATTTGCACATTCGTTTGGCAGAATCTGGCATGATTCTATGTCTTCAAGATCACTCTAGTAACCATGGAAGCCAAGATATCATTAAATTCTATTGTATCCTTGTTTTAATTCATTTTTTTTTTGTCATGTCCAATTCATTAAAAAAATCAACTACCTTTTTCTCCTATTTACATAACAACTTGAGACATTTGGCATATACATACATATCTACTCTTATATAAAAAAAAAGTTTGTAGAAAAGATGTTAAATAAAAAAGTATATATATGAAATCCTTGGTACATAAATACACGCCTTCTAATTACAGATTGTACAGGTATATATTAATTAACAATTTTAAAATATTATTTTTGTTTATATTGCGGAACTTCCTAAATTTACAATATAACACTATCAATACGACGATTCCGTGATAAGACATTCTCCTGACTTGGAGGAAGAATTCGTACCACCGATCACGTGACTTCATAAACACTGCAGGTAGAAATGGATCGAGGAAAATGATCTCAAAAGTCATCCAGCAAATATTGCTGCGTGGTTCCGGGGTGTACATCTGACAGCAGGAAGAAACCCAATCTGGAAAAATATGTAACATTTATCCCATTTCCGACAAAGTTGAAAGACCACAGGCCATTTTGAACTACAGATGCCTAGATTTTAGTCACGTGGTGATGGAAGTCACATGACGGTATTATCTGAATACCAGTATCCCGGAACCGACGTATTCATGTTTACCAATAAGATAACTCTGCTTAAATAATATTTAAATATTTTTATAAATCTTTTCTTCGAAAATCATTTTAATATTACATAATCAGAGAGAATGACAGTATTTCTAAGTGTGCACAAACAGGAGGGACATCAGTTTTGTCATTTTCATCACTATCTTGTTGGAAAATTATGTAGCAGGTTAACCAAATATTTTGGATGCAAAACTTACATCACAATCTTGTTTTTGTGCACGAGTCAGTCAGTAGCCGCCATAACTCCCTTCCTTTAAAATTTATTGAGAAATGCCGTTATGCCCTTCAAGAAATATCAAGTTTCTTCTAATTGAGGTATAATTCAACGATTAAAGTCTATTACATGTTTATATTACAGTGTAACATTGCAAGATTACAAAGACCATACCGTAATACATCACAACTTATAATGTCGTTCAAGAACTGCCTCTTGCTTTTTAAAAAAAAATAGACCATACCATCATACATCGCAAGATATAATGTCATTCAAGAACTGCTTCCTTTTTCTTTTTTAAATAGACCATACTGTCATACATCGCAAGTTATAATGTCATTCAAGAACTGCTTCCTGCTTTTTTTCAAGAATTACTGAGCATTTTTAATGTCTGTTATAAAAATGATGAAGACGTGATGAAATCGTGAAATGCAGTTGAAAAATACCTATACACAATACGACTGACTAAGCACTAAATATTACTGAGTATTCAATGAAATATCTACATGTATTGACGATAATATACAGTAGGTTTAAAAAAAAACACTTTAACAACAAAAATCAACAATTTATAACAAACAATAACCAAGCTTTAGCACTTGGTGCCAACTGTCATTTATAGACAAATTGTATGAACACAAGATTATTTTTTAACGATAGTCAATTTATTTAAAATGTTGTAAAGTTCTGTACAGATGATAAAATAAATCCAATGTTGGCAAATCTTTGACATGATTTCTAAAGATGGAGCTGATGTTAACAAAATAGTGTGTTGCCCACCGCAAAAGCCACTTATCACAAGTTTGAACATGAATTGTGGTGAACAGGAAGACAATTCGTAAATGCAATTTCAAACTAATTAGAACCTTAGAATTGTCTAAAACCATACAATATTTCATCAAAAAGAGGGTGAGGGGTTCTGGTGTTTTAACACCACATTCAGAAATATTGTGGCAGTCCGTTTTATTGGTGGAGAAAACTAGAGTACCCTGAGAAAACCACAGACCTGTTACAAGTCACTGACAAACTTTATCACATAATGTTATATCGAGTACACCTCACCATGAACGGGGTTCAAACTCACAATTTTAGTGGCGATAGGCACTGATTGCACAGGTAGTTGTAAATTCAACTACCATATTATCACAATGGCCCCTAATGCATTCCAGGTAAAACAATAGTTTTAGAAGAAATAAAATAATGTTGACCACAAAAATAGATTGAGGATGGGAAGTAACTTTAAAATTTGCTACAATTTATTTGAATCAAATACTGTCAAGCAATTTGTATTGCATACATCAAAAGTCTGTTCAGTTCACCACAAAGGAATGTATTGACATTAATCTGACATAGTGGTAATTATCAATAAAATAAAAAATAATAACAATAAGCTAATAAAAAATAACAATTGTGGCATCTATCATGTTTAATCCTTTATTAATTCTAGATTCTTGATGATCTTTATTTCTGATGATTGCTCCTTTACAATGTATAGTTTAATTTCAATTTTTGATAACTCTATAAAAGTTCATTTTCAATATTTAGTTTTAAGGACAATAATTCTGATTTAGAAGATTTTATATGTTGGGCCTTTCATCATCTTTATCTGTATGGCAATAGCCTCTATACAAAACTTTGTCTAAATATTACTTTTACATATTGAAAAATCATAAATGTACATGTATGGGTGAAACAATTTTCTATGATCAATCAAAAATATGAAGACAACTAACTATATGCACATCTTTTGTTTTGACTAAAAATAATTTTGAACACATACTGGTACAATGTTAAATTGCACACATTTTAAAGCCTGTATTAAAGTAACATATTATTATTATTATTCAATCAAACAAAAATAAAGTATAAATTATCATTTTTGCGTTATTTTGTTCTATGTTTGATGTCTGAAATAATTTGAAATTTAATCTAAAAATGTGTAATTTTACTATTGCAATGCTATATGAAATAGAAAAATACTTAATTATTTTTACATTAATTTTCACCAAACTTCTTTTATGATTTACATTAAAATTCACCAAACTGAATTTACACATATAACTATTAAATTTACAGATTGATATTAAATTTCACCAAACTGAATATACAGATTGATATTAAATTTCACCAAACTGAATTTATAGATTGATATTAAATATAACCAAACTGAATTTACAGACTGATATTAAATTTCACCAAACTGAATTTACAGATTGACATTAAATTTAACCAAACTTAATTTTCATATTGATATTAAATTTAACCAAACTGAATTTACAGGTTTGTATTAGATTTTACCAAACTGAATTTAATTGTTGACACATATTTGAAATATTACCAGCACCAGCATTTCAATTTGTCAAATAATATAAACTAGAATCCATTGCTTTAAGTTAACTTAGGACTGACAGAAATGAAACTGAATCGTAACTGCTTTAGCACCTAAATTATTTAACAATCTACTATTTCCAACAAAAAGCACCTGGCTTTAACAAGTTAGCACAAGTAATTTAACATCAAAAAGGCTAAAATAATATAGTCCATAACACAAGACAAAAGCGGATGACCAAGTTCTCATTTAACATGATAAATGTCTGTAACCAAGTATACAAAATGTACAAGTATATGCCATTGTACATCTGCACTCGACTACTATGTCCAAAAATAATAAAATATTATCAATTTCTTCTGCTTTTTATTCTTGTAAAATAAGGCCTGTAACAATTTTGAAGTATAATGAAATTATTATTGCTTCAATCAGTTAACACCAAAAATATGTCCCAAAAAGGGTCAGGGCTGTTCCATTTACGTCTACCTGGGGAGGGGGACGCCATTTTTTTCTTCTTCTTCTGTTGGTTGTCGGGGTGAAACCATATATTTATATGTTGAAAATAAATTCTGTTGATGGGGGATCCAATGACTAGAAAATTCAGTGCATGGGGGGGTATTTATCTTGACTTCCCTTTGCCTTAAACTCGCTGGCTTTCCACAGAAATAAAAAGATATATCCGTTTTGTTGTCTTAAGAGATTGTGCCATTTTGCCAGAATTTGCTCCAAAACAGTAGCGAGTTATCTTCCAGGAAGTGGAGTTATCTACCCTTAAAGATGGCAACCTCCGTTTCTATAGAACATGAGACATAATTGTTTAATAGCTGCAAAGTCTCCAGTGAATAAAACTCATGATAAAATTATAGCTAGCTATAGTAAAATGCAAGAGGCACATTTATATGTAAAGTTTAAGGGAGAGATTTACACGCTGTATATTGGTACATCATTAGTGTGAGGCTCTGGGTGTTTCTATAAAGGAAATTATTTTTATGATTTTTTTTTCTCTGGTGGTAGTGGGGTACATTATGAAGTAAATTCTGGTGGTGGTGGGTGGAATTTTTTTCTTTCTTTACTATTGGTGGAGGGGGTCTGATATAAGTCGCATTCCCCCACTCCCAGGTATATTTAAATGGAACAGCCCTTAGCATTACAGACCACTTTTCATTGTTAACCAGTTTTTTTTTAAACAGTAATTCATTATCATGTCAAAATGGTCATCTTAAAGAGAAGTTAACAAAACACAGAAGTTAAAGTTTAAATATATATATACAAGCAGTAAGACAAAGGAAGACATTAGTTCACTTGTATGGCAATATATATTCCCTGCACTATATCTGTCATGATGAAATCTCGTGTACTAAGTTTAAATTATGAATGATCCATTTTTGGCTAAATTCTGTGAATTCACCTGTATGCACGAGAACTTGTCATGATACCAGCTAAGTTCAATAATGCATCAGCACCTTCTACAATCTTTTTCTGTTCCTCTTCATCAAGTTTTCTACGTTTACGAGAACTCATTTTGGCTGGAATATCGCCATCAACTTCATCCAAGTCACTGTCCCATTCCTCAGATAAGTCACTACACTCGCTGAATTTATCGTCTTCTACACCAAAATCATATTCCTCGTCAATGGAAGACGCTGGAGAACCAAGGTTCTGAAAGTTTGTTAAACTATATGTATGGTCTTCACTCGGTACTTCTGTCACTACAATGGGTTCGATATGACCTCGCTTCACAAAATCACACTTTAGCTGCCTGAAATTATATCACTTATTGTTATCAAAATGGTACTTACTTATGATGTATTTCTGAACTATGAAATCTCAAATGAGACCAAAACAAAATAACATCGTGATTAAGGCTACTTAATGCAACAAGATTTTAGCAATATCTTGTAAGGCAGTTTTATTGGCGGTGGAAACCGCAGCACGCGGAGAGAAAATAATCAGGGGTGTGGAAATATCTGATTTGAGCACTTGTCCCGGACAAGTAAAAATGGAAATTCTACTTGTCAGAAAAAAAGTCACCTTTCTTGTTGAATTGGTACTATGTCTTACATATATGTTGATTTATTGAGTATTTGTTAATCATTTAACTTTATATTTCCTATTAAATATTTGTTCATTTTCAGATTTATAATTTAATTTGTCTTATTTTATATTCAACTATGGTTTGTGGATTGGAAGAATTGCAGGCTTACATGTTTATTCTTGAGGACAATCTAAGAAAAATATAACACTATGTTTCATATTTGTGATAAAAGAAGCTTTTCATATCGTTCTACTTCAGCTTGATTAACCTTAGCAAGAGCCCTGTCCATATCCCCTGTGCTTGTGCCCCGTTTACATTTGGCAATGTCCTTCATAAAGTTCATTTGACAAGCCTGGTGTTTTGAGGACATTTGGTGGCTCAGTAAAGTATCCCTTATGTCGACTACTTTACCTACAAAAAGGTTCGAGTCTGACCTTTGGTCTGCTAACTGTGGGTATTTTCTACAAAGATTTTATTGTCTAAAGTTTATCGCAACCACGGAAAATTAACCATGTTTGTTGAAATTCACGTTTTCGTTTATTTTCGTACTGTTTATCCTGCTCCGCCTTCGTTTTAGCGGTTTATCATTATTTGGAGCAGTCGCAACAGACTTTTTCTTGGTGTTTTTACATGACAAACTTGTCCATCTTTCGAAAAATCAATAATTCAATTTCCAGTATACAGAAGATAAAACCTAGGCGTCGATCCCGAGTCAATGAGAAATGCTAATGCAAAAACTGAAAAATCCGAAGTTGTGTACCTAATTTGTCTGTCTAAACAATCAATCTATTTTTAATCATAAACTTTTAACCGACATAGTTACATATTTTTGTTATGTCGTATTTGATGTTCTTTTGACAATTATCTAAAGAAATTTGACTCCCCCTCCAGAGAACATGGCCAATTTTCACTTGTCCACGGACAACCAATACACAAAAAATTACTTTTCCGGTCGGTTATGTGTACGAGTCGGGCAAGTCGGGCATGGTATTTCCACACCCCTGAATATACCAGTTTCAAGTCTGACAAACTTTATAATTAAGATGATGTCCGAAACATATTAATCCATATATTATGCAGGTTATAGATGACGAAGTCCTGAAATCAAGTTTTTTCATCTTTTTAAATCCACAATTATGCACTATCACTCTGTCTGGATTCATTTAATATTATTAACCCTTGAATATTTATGCAGCTGTTTCCACAGATATACATGTATATGAAGTAATGATACTGATAGCATGTAATATATTTCAATTCATATAATTATGTAAGATTGATTATAAATGTACACTTAAGAGCATGAATAACTTACAATCTCTTTCTTTTTAATCTCATTCTGTAACTATCAGAAGCATAATCTTCACCATCTGATGACCGTGCTGATGATCCTGAAAAATATCAGATACTTTTAAAATTCAAGTCTTAAAACTGAAGTGTATGTGCACGGTTGTAATATTGAAGAAAAAAATGTTAACAGAAATATTCAAAGAATAATCCACACGAATCAGTCAAAGGGAGATAACTATTAATGGTATCTATGCTCATTAAAAAGTGAACGAGAAATAAAAGTTTCAAAAATATTTAAATTCCATCCTTTTGTCAGAAATGGAAATATTACATAAAACAATATGAAAGGGATTTACCTAAGTAATTCATTAAAAAAAACCCTCATTAAATCCAGATAAACAATAAACTCTCCACATCCAAAACACGGAAACCTCCATTTTCGCACCTTGTGGCCCTAAAATCAATTAAACCAACCTTAATTCTGTGCCGAAAGGCTTGGACAAATAGCTATAGTAGAACCCAATTCGGTTGTTTCGAATCATGTCAATTCCGACCACGTTCCGTCTTTTTCGTGTCTTGACGTCTGAACAAATAGGCAGGCGACTTCCGGTGTTTACGCTATTACTGTGACAACGTCAGCATATCATAGTCGTAGATGCGGTAGATTATAAGTAATTGTAATATGGAGACGCCTAGGAAACCGCTGAATAAATACTGGTGTTCGGTACCCCACTATCTGTCTTATATAAGAAATATATACATAAAGGCAGATCGTTTTCCTTTCATGATGCTGACAGCCGCAAATAAAGAAAGAAAACAAATTTAATTTTAAAGAATTATTTGTCTCTGCGTTGAAGTCTTTGATACAAATAAAATAATTTAATTGATATCTGTCTTTTACAGAAAATGTTAAGATATTTTTAACTTGAGAATCGAACGTTAAAACGGCACATATCGATTGGAGTTTTTGTTGTGTACATTGACACCGGAAGCTCGGGACCAGCAGTTCCATCGAAATCACGTGATCTGGCAGACGAAAATAACAAAGTTTTGACGGAATGGAAATTATTCGAAACAACCGAATTTAATTGCTTGGCAAATTGATGAAGATATTTTTAATATTAAACTTGATCTTTTGTTTTTGTGTGTGTGGGAAAAAAAGAAGAGGGGGGGGGGAATGAACTAGCTTGAATACTGGGATTATAATTACCCCTTTTCCTCAAAAACCTGTCATTCGACCTGGATTTACAATATATGCCAAAAGCATCTTCTCTACATTAATTTGGTATTAAATGGTATTTTGCCCCTCCAAGTAATTGTACCTAGTACTTACCTCTACTACCTAGATCTTTAAGGGAAACTAATGTATGAGCAACATCTTGTATATCTCTATCTGTTAAAAAAAAAAATTATATATCATTATAAAACAAAACAAGGCTTTTAGGGTTGGTGTTTAATCCAACTTTCAACAATATTTCTATTATATTGTGACGGGCAGTTTTATTAATGGAGGAAACCAAAGTACTCGAAGAAAACCACTGACCTGCCACAAACCACTGACAAACGTCATTACATAAAGTTGTATCGAGTACACTTCGCCTGAGCAGGATTCGAACTCATGTAAGTGATGATGGGCACCGATTGCATAGGTAGTTATAAAGCCAACTACCATATGATCACGAACACGACGGCTCCTACAGTATAAACAAGTCCCATTTTAAAGTACATTTGTACATCGTCATAACAATAAGTCATATAATTTCTCCCCCACCCCCCTAGAACGCTTTTGAAATAATATTACCATTACATGCCAAGGACATGGCTGTATGTGAACAAAGTATACCTCATAATGGTTTTAGCTATTTATAGGGAATAACTTGAGAAATGAAATGTGTAGTCATACCGGTAAATAAAAGGCACTCAAGGAAGCCTGAAAATTTACCCTTTTATATAGAGGTTAAAATTTTATGCCAACTGCCCTTTACAGTGTTCGACGTTAAGCGGTAGTCCGAAGCCCGCGTCTAGTAAAAATTATATCGGTCTAGTTGTATGGTGTTGCTGGTGGCCCGATTGGTCTAGTGAATTTGAAAGTAACCAAGTGTAGCTAAATACCTTTTCTGAATGACTCCACGAAAATTTTGACTCGTTAATGTGATAATTTTCTTTTATTTTCGTACAAAAATAGTCACTGACTTTTTTACTCATAAAAATGACCTTAACCTAATAACTGGTACCTTCAAATATAGCGATTCGTGGGTACTTAGGCATTTTCATTTCGGCAACCAGTCGTAAGATGCATCTAAATCCCATCGACAAAAAAGTTAAGTACAACGTGTCGTCGTGTTGCAAAGGTATTTGTTGATCGTTAAATATTAAAACGTGAAAATAATCTTTAATAAGATATAATTTTTACTTTTATGAGTAAAAATAAAGAAAATAAATATTTTTTACCATTTTCCCCAGTATGAATCGTTATGGATAGTGCTCTGTCATTATGGTTTTTAGTTGTTTATGGTTTCGATAAATCAACATGGTCTGGGAAGTGGCAAGACGGTGCTATTCCAGGGGAAGAAGTTGAAAAAGCCCTCTAGAACACCAGAGGAGGTGTCACAGGCTAAACAAAACAATATGAACAGAAAAGATCACGATCTTTTAAGCTCCACTGGACCACCAATCACCCTTGGCTACGCTACGACAAACTTCTTCTCTTCGTAGTTTCCTCCACTGTGGAGCACCCGTGTGTCACACGGTAATTTTTTTTTTTAGGATTTAAAACTAAAAACATATTGGAACCAATTGAATATTTTCATTTACTCTTAGTATTAAAAGGCTATTACTTTAAGGTATTAAAAAGTAAAAGATGTTTGCACAATAAAGTTATTTACAAAATTTACAATCCTAAAATCAAAGAGCCATTAGTCTTATCACAGTCGAATGAATTTTCATAAATAGAGAAAAATAGTGAAAATTTAGATGTTGGGGTATTATAATATATATATACATGTGTAAGAGACAAGTTGTAATACACCAACATCTAAATTTTCACTATTTTTCTCTTTATGAAAATTCATACACTGTGGTCTTGTCCATCATTTACACGAACATGAACAAATGATGTATTGTACATACTGCGAAAAACAATTTAAGGACAAAACTGGGGCTCGGAAGTTTGTTACAGGATGTAACAACTTTAGAATAGACACCATGTATAAAATTAAACCATGAAAATTTGTTTCTTCTTTTTCTGGTAAAAATATCTCCGGTCTAGTGTGCACTGCTTCGGTATAGTAACTTTAGCAAGTCACTGGCCCAGATGTCTAGTGGTTAACAAAGTTTTTGGCGAACACTGCTTTATAGACAATGATTTGTTGTATAGAGGCAGGGCTCACCACACATAGTAAAAACAGGGCGACTTGACTTCTCTCTCAGTTGACTTAAGGGCGAAGTGAGGGAAAATCTGAGAGACTTCCGAAAATCGATCCCGATTTTCACCTTTCTTTCCCCACTACCGCATGTTCCCCTACCTTTCACAAAACAAACATGTGCTGCACAACGCTCTTAAAAAGGATGCAATTAACGAGTTTGGAATAAAATATTGAACATCAAGCCCTGTATTGGTCATATTTCAGGAACATGGGAGCTTCTTTTACGTGAATATTGAAGAAAAAGTATGATTATTGAAAATTTATAGGCGACGTCTCATAATAACAGGGCGACTGAAATTTCGCTTTTGGGCAGAGTTGGAACAACTTCAGAGCACAAGTCGCCTGGTTTGGTGAGCCCTGAGAGGGGTCCTTTAAAGGCACGTTTTACTGTATACGGTATCTAAAACACCAATAATATCTATTGCAATAAAAAAGAAATATGTAAAATGACTTCCTGAAACTTACCCAAAAACAAATCATTATTATATTTGAATACACATACATAAAAGTTTAAAAAAAAATTGCTCTCCATTTTTTGCTTTTTTTTTTTAGATATAGATATATATTAGTAATTAAGGATATGGATGTAAATGAATATGAGACTATCCAACATTACACTTAAGACACAAATCTGAGTAAAGGAACAGTCACAGTACGGTCTTCAACACAACTATGTATAAAAAAAAGTACACACTGCATCACACTATATTCAAGGCATAGTGAAAACATTTTGAATACAATATTATGTTCACTTAAAATTATCAATAAACATTTTCATATCCATGTTCAATTTATAACTCGCCACGATATAAATGAAAACTTGCTGAAAGTGGCATTAAACACCATAACACAACCATTCAATTTATACCCCAGCAATTCTACAATTAAGGATTGATTCGAAATAACCTCAATCAGGTTGTACACACCCTTGTGTAACTCGCTATGCGGGTTACATGGTGTGTACAACCTGATTGAGGTTATTTCTTCATGAACCGAACAAATAATTTTGATCAATCATTATAAATTAATTTTTTTGTTATGATATTGAAAAATATATTTTTTCAAAATAAGGTAAATAATCGGAAATAAATTTAAATAACCCCAAAGGTGCCTCATTTAAAGAAAATCACCTGATGACAACGGTACGCGTAGAGAATGATGTCTATTTTTCGTTTCCGTACATTGACAAATAACCTCAACTTTTTTTAACTAATCAAAACACATATAAAATGACATGTGACTCTAAAATTAATTTATTTGTAAGGTTGATGTATATAATTTTTTCCCCCTGTTTTAATCTTCATTATGACACCTTTGTTAGAAATCATGCCCTGTTTTTAATTTCAGCATCCTACATAATGACTTTATATAGAAACATTACATCATAAATGGCATATTAAGTTGTTCTATGTACAAGGATACATTACTATTATCTTTGTAAGAAATGAGATCAAATGATTTGTTTTATAAGATGCATTGAATATTCAATGAAAACTCATGAAATAAACTGAGACTGACATCAAGAAACACAAACATTGTCGACATCTGCTACCATGTTGTGTTTCTATAGCAACGTGTACACAGATGTTGTATTATAACATAACGAATGATCCCCAGTGGGTAAAGCAATTGTTAAATGAAATGATAATGTTATAGATTATTACACTAGACAGTGCAAAACTGTCTTAACAAATCAATTTGTTCCAATTATTCGTCTTAAAAAAAAAATTCTCAACTCATTCACTTCTTAAAAAGCATTACCATCAAAGATATCTAACTGAGAATTTTAAACATGCTTGAAAATAATAACTGACGATCTAAAAATTGGTTTCCATGACAAACTACAAACCACTGTCTTTTAATAACCCCACCCCCTATTCTCAGACATGTTTAACACAATAATGAATTGACATGTATTTTGTACCTGATTTTTTAACCCAAACAAAATATAATAAAATGAATATGACATAATAGAGCAAGAGTCTGTTAATAAATATTATAACTAAATATAACTTCATCATAGAAACAAAGTAAACAATTCTGACTCAAGAATTAATTATTAAACATTGATTATTAACAAATCTAGCTTGTGTTGTATCAGTCATTGACATTATCACAAAACTTTCTCCTCAAATCATTTAATCATTTTTTTATCAGCATATCTAGAATACAGGCCTTTCAATAAGGGGCAGTACCAGGTACTTTTTACCCACCAAAAATGGTCTTTGGTACCTCCTGATTTCAAAGGTTTAAATCTAAAATATAATATTATTTAGTTGTTTAAACAA
This sequence comes from Gigantidas platifrons, assembly GCA_002080005.1. Classification (NCBI taxonomy): domain Eukaryota; kingdom Metazoa; phylum Mollusca; class Bivalvia; order Mytilida; family Modiolidae; genus Gigantidas; species Gigantidas platifrons. The sequence continues at coordinate 540,338 of MJUT01055566.1, forward strand.
ATCTGTTTGCTTTGCTTGCTTATTTGCTTTGAGATTTTTTTCATTGTTTTGATGGGAATCTTAAGTTTATTTACAAATAAGGTAATATTGATCTGATATCTGTTTATTTGTTTGAGTTAAATCTTTTAAACACCTACTTATTAATGTGAAATTACACCACATGTCAAAGTAAGTGTCAAATTCACCAAAGAATCAACACCTCATATGATACACAATAAATATCTTGTCACTTTCCAATGTCATACCCTTGTCTTCCATTTTAAGGTGTGATTTGTAGTTTTTCACATTGACAACAGGGGTGCAAAATTGTTTTTTTTTACACAGGTTCTAAGACTGGCCAAACTGGGAAACAATTTGAAGAGATAGTAAATATATATTTTGTCTAAATGTTTTCAGGAAGTATGGTATAGGGATTAATGTCAACACTATGCTTAATCTGTGATTTCTAACAAAGAACTAATATCAATGGATGTGGTATTCTTTTTACACCTATCACATGACAATTGTCATGATGGTATAATCAATAACCCAAAAAGCCAATAAACAATGAAAGTAAGCCAGACAATGTGAAGATTACAAGACTTACCAATAGCATTACTATCACTATTTGATTGTGCCAATCTTTTACTTAAAAATGGAAACAAATCTGCAAAAAAACAAAAGGTTTTCTATCATATTTTAAGAGTTAACATTAAATTTTTCCAGAGTGTATTCCAAATCAATAATTTCTTTTTCTGCATGCAATCACAATTTCAACTGCAAAATTGAAAATTTTATTTCTGTTATATTGTCAGAAATAAAAATGTGTGGTCTATTTCTTATTCTGATTGGCACATCATTTGTTATTATAATTCACACAAGTGAAGTGTCGTCTATTTCTTATTCTGATTGGCACATCATTTGTTATTATAATTCACACAAGTGAAGACACTACACTACATCACTAAATGATATGAGTGAAAAAAGTTATATATAAAGTAGTAATAAGTAAATAAGTTGTTTGTGAAAAAAACTGCAAAAAGTTAGTAAAGCCACATCTAAAAGTGAATAAATAGCTATGATATACTTACGTGGAGAAATTGTATTTGGTCCTATTCTGGGTGTCAAGGGCATTGGCCTCATGCCACTGTAATAAAAAAAAAACAACAGATATTTATTAAACTTATTTTATTACTTGTATAACAAAGTGTCAGTGACTTGTGACAGGTCGGTGGTTTGGGCAGTCCGGTTTCGCACCAATAAAACTTACCGCCATGATATAACTGAAATATAATTGGCGTTAAATACCAGAAGCTTAACCCAAAACCTTTTAAATTAAAAAAATTAAAATTAAAAAAATATAGAATTCACATCAGAAATTAAAATAGTTTAATTTTGTTTTTCATATTTCAAAAAAGTTAAAAACATAATTCAATTTTCACCCAATGACAGGGGTTTTACAAAATTCAATACACAATAGATTGATAATGTATGTGTCTCTGTTACATTTCGGTGGACATATATCAGGTAAATATTGAAGACCACTTGATTGTCCCTCCCCCATAATATTTGCACACAATGTAACTTTTTGTAAAATAATGTACCTGTTACATTTCGGTGGAACTATATCAGGTAAATATTGAAGACTACTTGATTAGGTCATCGTACTATGTCTACATTATTATTATTTATTACTCCATTAAGATCTACTTAAAATGAGACTATTACACTTCCAATAATTATTCTGCCAATAAACAGAAGCAATAAAGCTTAATTCAATAGGAAGATCAAATGTTTATAAACATCCCATAAAGCATCATTTTCAATATCACACACACAACTTTTACTTTAACCTAATAAATAAAAACAAAATTTTACATTATAAACCCTGTAAAAAGTTTATCTAGCCATCTAAAAAAAAAATTCTACTACTGTGCATATTTAAAAAACTAATAACATACCAAAATGACACCTGATCCTTCTAGTTATTTTGTAACAGATGACAATATATATATATATATATGTTACTGATATATGTTAAACATTGTTGTTGATATTATATCAAAGCTCTTGTCAAATATCAAATCAATATAAAAATATCTAGATGATGAGGACAGGAAAATACAAACACCAACTGATGCCATTGAAATATTTCTCATAATAGGAACTTTTTATAAATTGTTTCCCATAATATTTGTACACAATGTAACTTTTTGTAAATTGTTTCCCCATAACATTTGTACACAATGTAACTTTTTGTAAATTGTTCCCCCCTCCCATAACATTTGTACACAATGTAACTTTTTATAAATTGTTTCCCATAACATTTGTACACAATGTAACTTTTTGTAAATTGTTTCCCATAACATTTGCACACAATGTAACTTTTTGTAAATTGTTTCCCATATTTGTACACAATGTAACTTTTTGTATATTGTTTCCCATAACATTTGCACACAATGTAACTTTTTGTAAATTGTTTCCCATATTTGTACACAATGTAACTTTTTGTATATTGTTTCCCATAACATTTGTACACAATGTAACTTTTTGTAAATTGCTTCCCATAATATTTGTACACAATGTAACTTTTTGTAAATTGTTTCCCATATTTGTACACAATGTAGCATTTTGTAAATTGTTTCCCCATATTTGTACACAATGTAACTTTTTGCAAATTGTCTCCCCATTGGGGAGTCCCCAATGATATTTGTACACAATGTAACATTTTGTAAATTGGCCCTCCCACATAATTAATATTTGTACACAATGTAACTTTTTGTAAACTGTTTCCCCAATGATATTTGTACACAATGTAACTTTTTGTAAATTGGCCCTCCCACATAATATTTGTACACAATGTAACTTTTTGTAAATTTGACCTCCCCCATAATATTTTTACACAATATAACATTTTGTAAATTGTTTCATATATTTGCACACAAAGTAACTTTTTGTAAATTGCCCCCCACCCCCCTTTCCTCCTAATATTTGTACACAATGAAACTTTTTGTAATTTGGTTTCCCCATATTTGTACACAATGTAACTGTTTGTATATTGTTTCCCATAAAATTTTTACACACAATGTAACTTTTTATAAATTGTTTCCCATAACATTTGTACACAATGTAACTTTTTGTAAATTGTTTCCCCCATTTTTGTACACAATGTAACTTTTTGAATTGTCTCCCCATTGGGAAGTCCCCAATGATATTTGTACACAATGTAACTTTTTGTAAATTGTTTCCCCATTTTTGTACACAATGTAACTTTTTGTAAATTGGCCCTCCCACATAATATTTGTACACAATGTAACTTTTTGTAAATTGTTTCAAATAATATTTGCACACAATGTAACTTTTTGTAAATTGTTTCCCCCATTTTTATACACAATGTAACTTTTTGTAAATTGTTTCCCCATTTTTGTACACAATGTAACTTTTTGAATTGTCTCCCCATTGGGAAGTCCCCAATGATATTTGTACACAATGTAACTTTTTGTAAATTGTTTCCCCATTTTTGTGCACAATGTAACTTTTTGAATTGTCTGGCCATTGGGGAGTCCCCAATGATATTTGTACACAATGTAACTTTTTGTAAATTGGCCCTCCCACATAATATTTGTACACAATGTAACTTTTTGTAAATTGTTTCAAATAATATTTGCACACAATGTAACTTTTTGTAAATTGCCCCCCCCCCCCTAATTGTACAATGTAACCTTATGTAATTAGTTTCATATAATACTTGCACACAATGTAACTTTTTGTAAATGGCCAACCCACCTCCCCCCATATTTGTACACAATGTAATTTTATGTAAATTGTTTCACATATTTGTACACAATGTAGTCGATTTTTTTGTGTGTGTCTGCAAATAAATTAGATTTTTTCATTTAGAGAAGATAAACAGATTTGACCTGTGACCTACAATTACATGTACATATTATTAGTCTCCACAGGTAAATAAGGCCTAAAGAGACAAGGTATGTCTGACATGTACATAATTATCAATCATTTTATGTGCTAGGTATAGTATACTACATGTAGGTTTTAACTCAATGATATGTGACACGTCAATGACCTTGAAGAAATCAATATCACCAAGGGCACTTTACTCTCATTACTACCTAGTGCTTAAAAGAATATTTTCTTCTCTGTATAAATTTTTGACTAGCACATTTCTATTTGAAAATATGATGGTCATGAAGGCATTTTATTACAATACTGGATCCAGTTGTACCCTTTAGTCAAAGTCCAAGGGAAAATGATCCTTCCCTATTAAAATTATCTGAGTATTGGAGTGCTCCCTGAATAAATTAAGCTGACATCTACTTAGACAGTAGACCTAACCATATTTTTACTTTAAGTTATCTATATATCTAAGTTCAAGATAACATGGTTGAACTGTAGCATATCTGAAAAGGCTAATTAAACAGAGATGAAAGTGCTTAGTGATGAAAAAAGGGGAACCCCTATAACCTAATTTTCTAGCTGTTTCAACCAATCTCTACACTTTTTATTTTATTTCCCAATATTTTGTTGAAAAACAGAGGAAATCTGCTCTTTAGACTGAAACTTCTATCTCTGATTAAAAGAGTTCTTTTTACTGGGTGACAATTATTTTGATGACAAGATTCAGTCCAACCAAGTGTTAAACACTCCTGAAAATAATGAGGAATATGAGAGACTTACTTTGGTATGTAATGGTATTGCTGTGTGGGTTGTGGGTTAGCTAACATCTGAAGCTGATGATATGGATGGTAGGGCGTTTTCCTGAGAGCCTGGAGTAAATTAGGTCTGTAATCTGGATCTATACACCATAAGGATCCTTTTCCAATACTCTGTAAATTATAATATTGCATCATAACAGCCATTTATTTTTAAGATTTTCATGAGAATATATATTTTTTCAATGTAAAGATAACTCCATTACATTAAAAGATACTAAATAAGCAATTTATAAGAACTATCCTACAACCTGGGAATACATTTAGGATCACAACATCTACAGGACAAAAGCTAGGAATTGTTCTGACAGAACTGACTCCCCTATATCTGTGATATCTAATTGCACGACTTTTGTTGCTAATTTACTGCTTTCCAGCAAGTTGAAATTGAAATCCTATAACCAGAAATGGTATCTATGGTAACATAACTAAACCATCGCCACGTTACAAATACAAATTAATATAGAGCCAATTTTCTTGAAGGAACAAGTATAATATCATTAGCATCGTTCTGGTCCCTCTCTGTATTTACAAAAGAATTATCTTTTTTTTACCTATTTAATGGGACACTATCAGTAACACTTGATACTAAATACTTGATGTTAAGGACATCCCTTACAGGTGTATATTAACTAGAAGTTCGCATGATCAATGTCGTAAAAATTGAGGCTCTAAACACTTCCTTCATTTTTTTCTAAACTAATCATGTGTGTGTAGAGGTACAGTGATTGGGATTAAAAAAATTTCAATGGGACTATGGCCCCCTTTCCTTCCTTGTCAATGGGACATTTTTCATATGAATGGGCCATAATGACAGAACCATGGCCAAAATCCAGTGTGGAAAATAATGTAGAATAAAAGCATTTAACAAACTTTAATACATGGGTGGAGGAGATATATATACTATCTGACAACTCGCACCCTTCTGTTTGAATAAATATGATGAAGCACATATACAAGCTTGAACTTAACACTATTTTTTTAATTCTTGGCTTAACCTTGATCTGGACAAAAAAATCCATCTGATAAGCATGATAAACACTATGCAATGCATGAAAATTCCCATTTCCCGTTTCCCGGGGAAAGTAAAAAAAAAAACACGGGAAAGTGACATGCTGATGGTACTTTCCGCCGGGAAAGTGTTACAAGTCCGTTGTTGCTCGTTGTTGTACTTTGCGGTTATCAGATATATCAGTTTTTGAAACTGGTTTACGATTTAGTTAAGTCTGAATTCCGTATGTAAAGGTATAAAATTGTATGTATACAAGGTACCAGATATCGATGTTGCAATTTGCAGTTGAACTTTCACAGATATTTTGAAATAAAAACTAAATTATAAATTAGATACAGTGATTGGGATTAAAAAATTTTCAATGGGACTACGTGCGTGCAGTCTTAACAGAACGGTTCGGCTGTATGTACATTGTACGTCTGACTTCATCAGAAAACGAATGCGCACGTATGGCACGGAGTTTTTATGTGGAAATGCGACATTTCGTCGGGTAATGCGACTGTGGCGCGTGGTAATCCCAATCACTGGAGGTAGTGTATTTGTTTACATCGCCTCTTCCCTCCTGAAAAAATGCCTTTTCTAAATATCACAAATTCAAACTGTGATAGATTATATTGATATGGACAAGCAAGAATTGAAATTCTTGTCTCTAATTTAAAAAAATTGTATTGTCAAAGAGGAAAGTAGATGAAACAACAGCATGAGCATTTACTCTATACAAAAAAATATACATTTGTATAATATTATGTTAATTTGATGCATGTTTGTCAACTTTTATGTCATGCTCTAAACCCTCTGCATTTATTCAATAAAGTATCAAGTGTTATAAATTCCTCAAATGGACAAGACTCTTGACCATTGAACTACTTCAGCAGGGCCACAGTGTATACATGTTTATACAGTGCATTGATAAGCACCCTAGCAAAGATGGACTCTACCCCCCAATAAAATGATAGCATACCCTCCTATCTCAAATTAATACAATATTTTATATGTATATTGAAGATCAAGAGATTAGCCAATATAAATGTTTTTACAGAGATAAATCATTATTCAATTAATTTTGACACATTGTTTTAGATAAGAACAAAGAAGGGAAGACAACTCTATCGAGATAAGAAGATAAGTGTGTACTTCAGTGAGAGCACCTGCTTATGATAGCCCCTTTACTTTAATACACCTGCTGGTTCCCAAATAACCATGTTCTAGCAAGTTTTCTTTTGTTGTAACAAGATGTTACATAAATGAGACGTTTTGTTTTCACCAAATCTTGAGAAAAAAAAGTTTTAACCACTGGATTCCCGTGAAGATTTTGAAAACTTTTTGAAATTTGGTCCTATTATCTAAATTTAAAAGATAGAGATACATTTTCCCCTCTATTATTAAACCATTTTCTTCCAAATTTAAGTTACAAAAAAATGTACATGCACTATCTGTATCAATATATTTAATAAACATAAACTTTTGTAAAAATTGCGGATGGTTGGTTTATGGTGTTTAACTCCACTTTCAATAATATTTCAATTATATCGTGTCGGTCAGTTTTATTGGTGGAGGAAGTCGAAGTACCAGGAGAAAACCACCGACCTGTCTCAAGTCACTGGCAAACTTGATCACATAATGTTGTATCAAGTACACCTCTCCATGAACGGGGAAAATTGAGGATTAGCTGTCTTTACATTTTTAAGTAATATTTCATATTCAAATAATATTTGTTGACAGTTTTTCTTAAAGCCTGTTTTACTTCTCATTTAGTCAAAATTGATTCTTGTGAAGAAATTAACTGATTGTATTGCTCCCTATAAAATCTTAATATAGAAACAATCCCTGTCTCCTACACATGTTAATTGTGTACGTTTTTGTGATTTTTACAGGTACAATGTACATGTAGAAATATTTCTTTGTATAATAATCAGTACTTGTGAAACCCAGACTTCTGCCAAATCCAAATTACTGTGTATTAAGATACCATAGCAACCCTACAGTTTGGTCACATGACTTTGAACAGACAATAGCTATAGACATCTGTACATGACCGATTCATCTACTTGACATGATTTCAAAGAATCAATTTAAGTTGTAAATTTGTTAATTTGTTCACACATCAAAAAGGTCAAACATTATTAAACATCTCCAATAGTAAAGAACATTTAGTGCAACTTCAAATTATGTAAAAAAAAATATATATATATATATATCATTAATCAACAATCATTTAAAACTTTTTATACCTTTTTAATAGACCCCTTGACTCTTCTTGGTAACTACCGGTAGATGACATTTTGGCTATATTAGACCAGACCCCCCTCCTCCTCCTCATAACCCTATTTGTTGATTTTCTTACATAAATATTGGTGTATCTTTTCCCCCTCACAGCCTTATTTGTTGATATTCAACCAGGATCTTAATAACTATTGGTGTATCTTTTCCCCTTCAAAACACTATTTGGTGATTCAAACACCATAAACCTTTCCCTCCCCCCCCACCTAATTTGTCGATATTCATCCAGGTCCTTAAATAAATATTGGTGTATCTCTAAAGAAAGAAATGTGAAGGAAATGGAGGTGATTAATGTGAAGTGAGGAACAATACCCAGTAAAGTGATTCTGTTAACATTTCCTATGATTATTGATCAAGTTTGTGTGTGACAGAATTACACTGACTAGGTACAACTCAAGTGGAAACATATAAAAAACACAACAGCCTCATATTGTTACAAGTGTCATTAAAATGTATTGAAATGATACCTAACTGAACTTCTCCTTCAAAATACAAAGATAAAAAAAGTCCAAAACAAACTAGTATTAAAGAGATTATAGCAAAAAAATAACATCGAATATCATTTAACTTTAAGCAGTTTAGAAAATTTATACAAAAATTTGCATATGTGCTTTATAAATGATTTTACCTTTGAATTCAGTTTCATTTACAACAAAGGATCTAATAAGCTTAATAATACTGAAACAATTCTAATTTCGTTTAAATTATTTACAGATAAATATAAGTAATAAACAATATAAAATGCTTACCTGGCCACGATCTTTGTCAACCTTTTTGAAACATTTGTTGAGCGAAAGATTGTGTCGTACCGAGTTCTTCCAACCAGTTGGTGCATTCTGGAAGTATGGGAAGTGATTTAAGATCCATGAGTAAATATCTTTGACTGGTAACTTTTTATGTGGTGAGTCTTCTATTCCCATAAAGATCAAACAACTGAATGAATATGGCGGCTTACTATGTATATGTTTCTGTGGATTGTATGGTACGTGCGATGGATGCGATTGGTTGTAACGGTTATCGTCATTGTTATTATTATCGTTTTCTTTCTGAGAATCATCATCATCGTCCACATCACTAGATTTGATGTTTTTTAGCAAGTCATTATCTTGTAGCCAAGATAAATTTGTGAGTTCATCGTCAACTTTAAAATCTACTTTATCAAGACGCAACTCTGCGAAACAACTGTTACTTAAGGGATCCTTCATGTCATCATCTGAATCGTCAGCAGACATACAACTTAAAGCCTTTGATAGAGCACTCCCTGGGAAACTCTGGCTTAGACTGTTTACAAGTCGTTCTCTCATGGAGGCATCACTTTCCTCTAAATTACGAGTGGGTGCCATGGTAACCAAATGCATCAATGTATAGCTGAAAAGATAAATAAATGATATAATATGTATTATCTAATCCAATACTTATTTTACATACAACTAATGACCACTTTATTGAATATGGTAAAACTATCGTTTATCAAGCTACAATTAGAAAGGAGCACCTGCATTTCAACAATAACATATATATTTATACATGTGTACCACAATAAAAACAGGCAATTACCAGCAAAATGTACAGTTCATTTCACCTCTATTAATTTAAGGAAGCTAAGACAGAAAAAATATAAATAATAATTTTTTCTCCTAGAAAAATATAGATTTCCTTATAAAAATAATGTTAAAGATAACATAAAGAAACATAATATTTTTAAATTTCCTACCACTTTTCAATAAATGAAAAGATATTACTTTTTAATTTCTTTTTACCTTGAATGGAGGTTTGAAGATACTTTAACAACCATGAATGAGAATGCTCACTGTCTACTTACTTCTCAAACTTCTACTATCCAAGTAATAATAATCAAACTTTACTGAAGCCCTATGATATAATGACCTCACACTATGTGGCTTTACTCATTATTATCAACTTATAATAATCCTTTGATGTATTTGTCCAGGTTAATTATATAATCCAAACTTCATTAATTATGCCAGGTAACAAAGACATGTTTTTGTTTATGCTGTCAATTTATTTGCATTATCACTTATGTATTTTTTAGTTGTAAAAACACTCTAATTGGTATAAATTATTAAAGTTTTTTCTTAAAATAATTTACTCCAACATCAAGCTATTATTTCACAGTTGTAAGGTAGTATTTCTATCAGAACTCTTAATTGTTGTAATCACATTAACAAAACAGTTGTGAAATTTCTTGGTTTAAGTTTTAACAGCAATTTGTATTATCTAATTTTTTTTGTGGAAAAACTGTCAAATTACAAATAATCTTTCTACAGCTGCTATACAGCTTGCCATTATTTTCCCACAATTTCTAATATAATTACTTCTATGTAAGATAATATTCAAGTCTTTTTTATTTTGCCTTTTTATAAAGAAAACATCATTTTAAAGAATAAATCCATTATTTTCTAAGAATGATTATATTATACCACCTTCTCTAATACATGTACAGATGTACAGATGTACTCTGTGGTTAATATAAAACAACAACAAAAACACAACAGTTTTACCTCTGTATTCTGACAATTGCAGAAATTGTCAGTACACAAAAATTCCATAAAATTTATCTCCATTCCTAAGCTGTGTAATCAATAAAATTGTTTTATAAGTTACTATGGCAACCAATGGAAGCCATATATCCAGATTTTAGACAAAAGTATCAAATTTCTAATTTTCATTTATTTGTCTGAAATGAAGATGATTTCAATCACATGAGTAATATACACATGCATCAATAAAAAAAATGTAAAGGAGACAAAAGAAGAATCATTCTTTTAATTTGATTCTAATCAATAACATGCTAGATGGAGATGTAAGCTTAAAATCTATTGGTTCAGCATCAAAAAGTCATCATCCATTTACCTGGTCAGGTAGAAAACAGGTGGAATTGCAGGTAGAAGAATGACATCCATCATGTCTCTCCAATAAGATTTAGAACTCAGAGAAATGGGAGAAGAATTACTACAGGGGAATAAAACCATGAAATCCAAATTGAAAATGAAATTGTGATTGAAAATGGACATTGTCAGATCAAAGAGACAATAATCCAATCAGAATGGCAGGTAAGTCTTAAGGTTAGGTACAGTAGCCATTAAAATATGGTAATGCACAAAAAAAAAGATATTAATTGAAGTAAAACCCATTTATATCTTGTGGATTAAATAATAAACAAATATTTCATTTTTCTAATTTCTAGGGCAATATAAAAATCTAAACACTATTAAATAGCTACGATTATACAACATGTTATCAAATATAACAATTGATTATTTTATACTGGGTCTGTCCAAGATCAATTATGAAACTAAGAATTCTGGGAAATTATAAATCTTTAGAGGCTATTCATTTACATCCTATATCAGAATAAGGATATATATAAATTTTCCACATCTATAACAAATGAAATTGTTTGCATACATTTATTAATGACTAATAAAATAAGTGCTACTGTTGAATAAAGGAAAATAAAAAGCACTGCATTTTTAATACAATCTCGTTACATTAATAGAGCTATACAACAACATGTGTGTGGACATATGTCACAGGGTTCCAGATTATTTGACATCAAGCTTAAATCAAATAGGATTTTTGAATTTTTTTCTTTTGGCATTCATTTGGTTTTTGGTTTTTAGACCAGGAAGTTGAATGCAGAAAATTATCAATATTGTCTTCCACATTTCAATTAGAGTACAAGAACATATATTTCTATGTATTTATTGCTACTTAACATTATTTTTTAACATTTTGAACCGTGTTTCAATAATGGTGCACTAGTCAGAACTTCAAGCTTGGTCTGTATTCGGAATATCTCAGTATTTTTAAGGTCTAAATATTATGAAATATTGATTAAGAGAATTTATTCAACAAATGATCATTTTATACCTTTATGTGGATGTCAAAGTATACTTGTACATGACTACATATATTATAATACAATTTCACATGTATTAAAGTTGGAGTAGTAACCAACTGTTTACAAACATATAGGTGTTGCCTTGCCATTATACAACTGCAAACTTTTCCAAATATTAATATAGATCAACCATGTTTTTATGACAACTCTCATTCAAGACTGGAGAACTGGCAATAAAAAATGAAATATTAAGATTACTTCCACAGTGAAACTTTACCATTTCATGATAAGAAGAAAAAAAAAATTATGTCGCACAAATCAGAGGATACATGGGTTAGGGTGCTTAACGCCACTTTCAACAATATTTCAGTTATATCACGGCAGTGAGGATACATGGGTACATTCATGTAGAAAGTAAGACAAAAGTCATCTACAGTTATATCACGGCAGTGAGGATACATGGGTACATTCATGTAGAAAGTAAGACAAACGTCATCTAGTTATATCACGGCAGTGAGGATACATGGGTACATTCATGTAGAAAGTCAGACAAAAGTCATCTACAGTTATATGACGGCAGTGAGGATACATGGGTACATTCATGTAGAAAGTCAGACAAAAGTCATCTAACAGTTATATGACGGCAGTGAGGATACATGGGTACATTCATGTAGAAAGTCAGACAAAAGTCATCTACAGTTATATGACGGCAGTGAGGATACATGGGTACATTCATGTAGAAAGTCAGACAAAAGACATCTACAGTTATATGACGGCAGTGAGGATACATGGGTACATTCATGTAGAAAGTCAGACAAAAGTCATCTACAGTTATATGACGGCAGTGAGGATACATGGGTACATTCATGTAGAAAGTCAGACAAAAGTCACCTACATTGGATATCTATTTGTGTTTTAAACAAATATGTGAAGCAGTAGGTTTTACTATTGTCTTCCAGCTGGTAATTCACACATCAAAGGTTGTAATCTCAACTAACAGCTTTACTGACAATATCAAGTACAAATGTATCATGTCTCCACCTAGGACTTCAATTTCAATCAGCTTTTATTTAAAGTCTTTTTGGTTTTAGCTTTTTCTCTCTTGTTGATGAATTATTACAGTATTTCTTGTCCTATAACTTTAGCTAACAAATGCTTCATGTCACATTGAAATAATGCATTTATTTTAATTTACCCAGAGATTTGGTTTCTTCAGCCACTCATTTGTGCAAGTTTGGGGTTCTAGTACGACAAGGTGCACTTGAAAAATTGAAATAAAAGGATATTGTGGTAATGTAATTGTTCTTGAAAGTGCAAACATCATACTTAAGAAAGAATGCTCTTCAACTTACATTTGTAATAGCATCCACTAATTTTTTACAGAATTATTTTATCATTTTAAATTTCAGGAGAATTCAAGAAAAACACAAAGGTGGATGGTAGACTATTGGCTACATAGATCTAGTTACAATTGGTAGGCTATGTAACTATATATCCTAGTTTTTAAGATACACAAGAAAAATATGCATTACAAAATGCCTGCAGTTAATACCTAAGCAGTATTGAATATTTTACGATTATTTACAACTGGTTCAAATGAGAAGAGAATCATTTCTTTTGTCAGTTTAAAATACTACCCCTTCCCCGGGGTAATTCGAAATTAAATCTGTGAGATCTGTCATTTGTACTACTTCTAAAATTTTCAATTAAGAAGAATGCCCCCCCCCCTTTTTTTTCCAAGACTACTAATGGCCCCCTTCTTCAGTCTTTTTTAAAACACAAAATTGTTCATTAAATCATTATAAAAAAGCTACTGTGTACCATAAAGACATTTATAACAACAAACAGGAAATTGACCCTTGGTGTACAATGTATATATTGTTAACAACAAGATCTGTACACAAAATCGTACTACAGAAATATGTGTAAAAAACATTATTTCATTTAAAAATACCGCCTCTATTTTAAGTATGGAGATCAAACTGTGATTTAATGGTTTTCAATGACTTGAATGGCATTTAAATCTACTACGGGGCATTTAAATTTTTGTTTATTTTTTCAGTCATGCTTTCCTTCTCAGTAAAATTATGCTCCCCACATCACAAATCTACAGGAAATATAAAACTTCATAATGGACAAAAAAAAAAAATCAATGATAATGTACACATGTGAAATTGATGCTTCAACAGCTATAAAAATGACAGTTTTAGTTGATAAATTAAAACCTAGGACACTCACTTGTAAAGTTTTCTCAAACATGTGACATATTTTCCATTACAATGTAGGTTTCACTGATAACATATCATATTTCATAACTCTTACCTTTGTGAAAAATGATGTCTTTCCTTTTCTGATTGTCAGTTTTAAAAAGTTTTTATTTCATATTCCAGTCACCACAGAAGAAAGTTTACATAGATGCTAAGGGTAAGATGGCGTCTCTTACCAACTCATCACTGTAAAGAATGCTGGGAGATAGAGAGAGATTTTCATTGGATGACTGACCATATCATCACTGCTACCATGTGATAGTTCACACAGCTGTGCATCATATCCATGGTTACCACACACTGTTACCCTGGCAACATGTACTTGTTATTTAAAAGTGACAGGGAGGGCTTTAATTACAGCCCTGCCAGCTACATGCAAAAATTACAATAGGTCATGTCAAGAAAGTGAGGGAGTCACTCTTCCTACTTGCCCCTTGGATATTGTTTATCTAGATGAAAGATAGATAGTGGCAATTATACAACATATGTAATCACTAGTATATTATAAAGTCTACACGTTATTTATTTTTAGGAGGATGTAATTATGTCAAATAACAGGAAGTATTTAAGGCTTAGATTTTTCACTACATATAAAACAAAAATTAATGTAAAAAAAATTCTTGAAAAAATAAAACTAAAGCAGATGTAATATACTGTGGGAAAAAGACACAAAAAATTGTATAAAACTTGATTTAATTGTGTATCCCCCAAAAATCAGTGAAGCATACCAGGACATTTAAATTTTTGCAAGGTTATTGATTAGGCAACAGCTGAAGAAAATTCCACATGTCCTTGGATGAAGATGTATGTTTCAGAGCTACACCTACAACAAAGATACACTGCTGCAACTAAGAAATTGATTATCATAGGGGCACTTGTTGATTGTGACCTAGAATACACTAACAGATAATGACAGATGACAATACACATATACCTATTAGATATACAAGTCATTGATAAAGGAAACATACGCAGATGGGTCATTTGGTTAAATACTTTTGTTTTCATTATATTTCAA
This sequence comes from Gigantidas platifrons, assembly GCA_002080005.1. Classification (NCBI taxonomy): domain Eukaryota; kingdom Metazoa; phylum Mollusca; class Bivalvia; order Mytilida; family Modiolidae; genus Gigantidas; species Gigantidas platifrons. Next base: position 555,489 of record MJUT01055566.1, read on the forward strand.
TTTGTGTTTAAGTAAAATAAATAGACAATTTCTTTTTTTTATTGATTCAAGTTTTCAAATAGCATTATAATATTATTTTTCCATTTTGTTGTACATTGTATAATTGTGGATAGGGGTGAAATATGAGTATATCAAACAAAATGGATATATTCTGTCGCCCTTGGGGGAAATAATGAATGACAAGCTATACATTTTTTTCTTAACCAGGAATGCCATTTATGCCATATTTCAAACATGTTTTAAATACATATGTGTATATATTTTACACAGATCTTAATATACTAGGAAAATAAGTCCAGCTCCAGATATAGATGTTAACTTAAAGAAAAAAATTTCAAATGTAATAAATTTCTAAAATGGAAATACATAATATCTGCTATCAAGATATCAAGAATTAATCTTTTGGACAGCAATCTAACAAAAACAAAACAAAATAACAACAATAAAACAAAAAACAAACTAGAGGTACCGCTGGACGCAGGAGTCCCGCTTTGATACATAAATGGAATAACTTAACTGTTTGGTACGCAGGACTAATACCCGCCCCTCCCCCCCTCCCCCATCATCTTAATTGAGCCAAAACATATTTGGAACACAACTTTTAGACTCATAATTCTGGGAAAACTCGATGGACTCACCCACCCTTTCAACATCGGCACATGTTTGAATGCACATAACTGCACATTAGAATCTAAGGATGTACAAGTTCATAGTTTTTGGCATAACTCTAGAAAAATTCAATGGACTGGGATATGCTACTAATGTGCATATCTTCATATTAGGATCTTGCAATATACTAAGTTTCACAAACATCTCATTAAGCATGTGGGAGGAGTTGTGATGACAAAGTACATGGTGAATTGTATCAAATTTCCAAGTCCAAACAGGCATAACTCTGGAAAAACTCACTGGACCAGGATATACTACTAATGTGCACATCTTCATATTAGGATCTCGCAACATACTAAGTTTCACAAACATCTCATTAAGCATGTGGGAGACTTATGACAAAGTGCATGGTGAATTTGTCACAAAATTTCTAAGTCCAAAGAAGCATAACAGGGGTAAAACTCAATGGACTGGGATATCCTACTAATGTGCACATCTTCATATTAGGATCTTGCAATGTACAAAGTTTCATGAACTTCTGTTTAATAATGTAGGAGAATTTGCGATGACAAAGTGCATACTGAATTGTCTCAAAATTTCAAAGTCCAAAGAGGCATAACAGGGGTAAAACTCAATGGACAATAAAACCCGTTATACTGCAAAGTTCACACATCATGATCTTAAATTCCACAAAGCTTGGTGGAAATTAGACAAAAGATTTTTGAAGTTGGTTCGGACAGACAAGACAGACAGGCCGATTCCTATATACCCCCCTCCAAAATATGTTTGCAGGGGGTATAAAACACACAACCTTTGAACAGGAATAAAATTTGGAGTTCATTCAACTTGGTATATTCTGAAAGAACATTTAAAAAAAAAATATAATGATTTAACTATGGTGGTGACCATTTTAGATGTGCCATCGAGACAAATACACAAACTCTGTAGACAACCGACCATCCAAGGAACCACCAACATCAAGTTGGTTCAGAAAAGAGTTTTATTTTCCATAGGGTCATATGTTCAACTTTGACCCAGGGTTACAACCATGTTGGATTTCCAGTCAATACAAAAACAGAATTTGTTAGCAACTAATTAATAATCATTATCTTATGTGATTATGCTTGGCAGTTATTTCCCCTAGTACTCCACCAATAAACCAAACCAAATATTGTATGATTTCTACTGCTGGTCCTGGAGGAGATTAAAAAAAAATCAGTTTACCATGGCAATATGTCTGTTTTCATGTTTTTTGTAGTGGCAGCTATAATGGATTTTTGGTTGACATGAAAATTAAAAATATTTTGCAGGACCATCCCATGATTATTCATGTACAGTTTGGGTTCTATCAAATTTATAGCTTTTGAGAATTTTTTTTTTCATTTTCTCCCAATGTCCTTTTTAAAACAATGCCCTACAACATACATATGGCTACGGACCACCCAAATAATATTCCAGCAAAATTTGATGTCAAAAGGTTTAATGGTTTCAGATAAGTATAATTTAAAACATTTCCTCAAAGGGTCTTATGTTAAATTTGTCCTGTGGTGACAGCTTTATTGGATTTCACAAAAAATTGACATTTTGTAAGCGACCATCCAAAAATGGCTGATTCCGCTGATTCCCCGAACATCAACTTTCAAAAAGATCAAAAGACATTGACCACTGTAATTTAAAGGGATTAGAGGGCCTGCATAGGGGAAATTATTTTGTAAAACTCTTGTATCATTTGGCTTCAATCATATTTCTGGTTTCTGTGAACAAATTATTTTTCCATTTTCCAATATGATTCTACGATAAAACTTTGTTTTGTGATGGTGACCATCTTGGTTTTCCGAGCAACCAAAAAAAAACAAACTAGAGGCTCTGGAGAGCCTGTCATCGCTCACCTGGTAATAATTGGCAGGGTAAATCCTTAGGAACGTGAAGTCTAGCAAAGATTCATATTTTCTTGCGACTTAAGACACAATTTGCTTACTATTGAATGTGTGCTCCATAAATTCTGAAAACCTAGTCAAAATTAAAATCTCCCATGGTAAGTATATTAGACTGCTTAAGTTTTAATTCTTGAAGAAGGTTATCAACAAGCATATTTTTCAAGTCTTCCTGTTTGCAGATAGGAACAGCATAGAACAAATCATGTCAACTGGCTTGGTACTTTCTGAGAAGAACAACTCAGTACACATTCCCATTGGGTCTTGTAGGCTTCTATGTTAAACTTTGTTCGTCTATGGCGGTCATCTTGAATTTCCAATCGGAACCAAATTTACAATTTAGGTAGAGGACCATCCATAGATCATTCACACCAGAAAACAAATTCAATTGAATCAGTAATTTATGACCAGAAGATTTTTAAAGATTGACGAATCAGAAAACATTATCTACCCCTGGCAGCCATGTTTAATTACCGATCAGCACCAAAATTACAATTCTGGTAAAGGACCTACCACTATGTTAAACTTCATCCGTCAATGGAGGTCACCTTGAATTTCCAATCTGCACCAAAATAATAGATCAGGTGTAGAACCATCAAAGTAACATTCATATAATGTAAAATATTCAATTTGTTGAGTAGTTTCTCACAAAAAGGTTTTTCAATGAAATTCCCATACAGTCCAATGGTCCGCTGATGGTGGCCATCTTGGATGGAGGTCTGGGTCACTGGATATAATTTTGAAAGTTGACCATTTAAGTACCATTCATGTCATGTTTGCTTTAAATTGGCTAACTGGTTTCAGAGGGAAAAAAAATTAAACATTTTTCCCATAGGGTCCTATGTTAAAACTATGTTCGCTGACGGCGGCCATCTTGGATGGAGGTCGGGGTCACAGGACATAACTTTAAAAGTTTACCACCTAAGGACCATTCTTGCCATGTTTGATTTAAATTGGCTTACTGGTTTCAGTGGAAACAAAATTTAAACATTTTTCCCATAGGGTCCTATGTTAAAACTATGTTTGCTGATGGCAGCCATCTTGGATGGAGGACATTATTTTGAAAGTTGGTCACCTAAGGACCATTCATGCCATGTTTGCTTTAAATTGACTTACTGGTTTCAGAGGAAATTTTTTTTTTTTATTTTTTCCATAGGGTCCTATGTTAAAACTATGTTCGCTGATGG
>MJUT01055566.1:580023-612486 GCA_002080005.1 Gigantidas platifrons
TGTAGTCTTTTAAGAAGTGTAAGAAAAATGGTGATATCTGTTTTATTGCTTTAACAGTATTGATGTAAAAAAATATATCGATAAAAATATAGGGTGGTGCTTAACTTTTGTCGGAGTGTATATATACATGTATGTATAATTGCCTCCAATGACAATAATCAATGTATGCAATTTGTTTGCCCCTATTGTGGGTCCATTGATTGGAATACTAAATATTCTTATTCTTATTCTTATTCTGTAATTGGTAAACTGGTCGCCATCATCATTGTTTGCGTTATATTATTTAAAATATGTGAATATGTTATTGTGTTATATATACTTTGCTGATATCTATGTCCATGTACTTATGTATTGTTTCCAGAGAGCCTTATTGAAAATTGGTATAATCCAAATAAGTTACTCTCTCTAAATAAAGATTTTTATTTATTTATTTATTTATTTATCGGATATTGCTGAAAGTGGCGTTAAACACAAATCAATCAATCTTGAAGGCAATCAGTATTGGTAGAAGTAGAAACTTTGAAATTGTTGCAGTTTTTTTTATAACACAAAAAAAGAAGACCATTCCGTGATCAATATTGTTTCACAGTTAACATTAATCAATAATGACACCATGGAACCAACCACATGTGAACTACAGACAGGAGTTTTTAAGCGACAATAAGCTCTCAGAATACGAGTTCGACTCCCAAAGTCGTGGCGATTGATTAAGAAATAGTTCATGGTAGCCCGAATTTATATTACTTTTACCACGGGTAGGCACTTTATGCCAATTATTTGACCCCGAGCGTTAGCGAATTTAAGTTCGGGCTACCATAAATTATTTCGATTCTAATATGTAAAAATTGGTAAAATATCGTTATAAATTGTCGATGACGTCGTCATAAATTACAATGGGTGTAGGTATATATTATTTTTACCACGGGTTTGGACTCGTTTGAAGGACGTCATATTAGAATTGATGATTTGTTTGAATTGCCAATAGTTCATACATATACAGGACGAGAACAAGTTTAACAAGCCATTATTGAGGTTATGTGGTGGCAACGTTTTTTTATTTTACTATTTTAAGTCACAAATTTGAAAATCCACTGATCTGCTAACTTAGAAATGCTCGAAGACACCAAAAGAGATAATCGGTCGTAATTCGAAGAAGGACAGTCAATTCAATAGCCAAAAGAAAAAGGACAAAAAGACACTGGTTGACATAACACTATACATCAAATTAAAGTCTGAACAACACGAACTGTACCGAAAACTGGGGGTGAACTCCGGGTGGGTAAGAAATTTCTGCTACACTAGTGCCACCCATCGTGTTACTCGTTAAAAATCCGGTAATAAGTTATTAAAGTGGAAAGGGCAGGAATATGACTACGACAAACGGAACATATCCATCGTCATATATGACATAGATATTCCGTAAGGATTAACCATGACACAGTGGTGACCGTGAAACTTTCGAAGTGATGACTTCAACTTAGTATAACCACTAGTAACCTATTGTTCAGTAGCTTCCTCGTTAGCAACAACCCGTTATCAAATAAATCCTGATAAGAGACACAAGTTATGGAATAACGTATTTATATTCATAATATTCCACATGCAGGTGCTGCTGGGATTTGTATAAATGGAAAGTTCACAAAGGGAAAATTGAAATCGTCTGTTTCGTTTTTAACCGACCGTCGCTGTCAATGTTTAGGTGTAGGTAAACTGAATAAAATCACATCTCTCACTTTCTCCACTCTATTGGAATGTTGCGGCGTGAGATGTCAGATGAAACGTTATTACATGCGAGTGACCTTGTCATGAATATATAAAGATATGATAAATACGAACGTGTCTCTGTTGGGCTAATCGGGTTGCTCGTATCATGCAAACCAGTTTAGTAACACTTTTATAGTCTATAGTCTCGTAATCGCCATTTTCATTGGATGATGCATATGGTCACTCGCATGTGACCTGTAATGGGGTTTTCTCAGATCTCACACCCCGCGACATATCAGCAACGAGGAACAAAGTGAGAGATCTGATATTAATCAGATTGAGGTGTATGTCAATGTATGAAAATAACACAACAGAGGTGTAGGGATGGACCTGAAAGTGGTGATGTGGAAGATTTAGAAGTAGACCGGAAAGCTATGAGAGTGGACAGGAAAGTGGGAATGGGGCATGCTTTAGAAGTGGAGCGGGAAGTGGGGGTGGGGCAAGCTTTAGGAGAGAACCGGAAATGGGGACAAGCTTTCACAATTGAGAAGAAAAAAAAACACTTTGCTTCAAGGCATGTGTACGAAAGCCCAATGAGCTCATTTTCGTACCTAAATGTTTTTTTTCGCATTATAACGCGAAACTTTCGCGAATAAATGCGAAACTTTCGCGTTAATACGCGTAACTTCCGCGTTATAACGCGAAACTTTCGCGTTAATACGCGTAAATTTCGCGCTATAACGCGAAATTTCGCGAATAAATGCGTAACTTTCGCGCTATAACGCGAAACTTTCGTACATAGCAATATACAAATAACATATTTCTGCTCTGTCAATTGATATAGGAATTTATTTAATTCATTTGCATATCCCTAAAAGAAAATAGAGTCGTCCATTGCTCACGCATTTTGTTTTTATATATTTATTCTACAATACAGTCGCCGCACCCAAAAGCGTGCGGACAAATATAAACAATGGGGAGAAAAGGGAGGTTACGATAAAATGTTACAAAGGAGCAGATTGACAGTATAAATGGAATTTTCAATTTCCATGGACGGTTTTTTGATGTTTTAAAAAATCAACTGGGAATCCAGAAGAGTTGAACGATCTGATCGGGACATTGATCAACTGAATGAAGCAGTAAACGATGTTGTACTCGAAGTTCGAATGGCTGGTGTTAGTGAACCAGAAAATGCGAGCGCATCCTGGTACTGAATGTCAGTTCAGCTTTTTGGATCCATGTGTAACCGAAAACAGACAAGCATGGTTACATACAACGCCTGTTCGACCACACATTAGGAACAAAGGAATAAGACGGACAAAAAATAGGAAGTTTTGGACATTAATCCAACGACGGGGTGGATGGAATGATTCCAGATATAATCTGAAAAAGTCGCGTTTGCTTCGAAGGGATAGGAACTTGGAAGAGTATGATGAATCCTGGATCAGTTATGGGAAAAGGCGGGACATTATGCCCGACTGTGTTTTGGACGTCGTTAGAAATGTTTATCCTAACCCTTCAAATATTCCTTACATGGGTCACAGATGGTCTTAGAACACTCACTGTTTTATTCAAATCTCCCGAAAATGTGGAAAGTGTAATGTAAATATAATATGCGGAATGTTGCATTTTGTTTGCTTGTCTTTGTTTGTTTGATAGTGTTTAACGACACATTCAACAATATTTCAGTTATATGGTGGTGATCAGTTTTATTGGTCGGCGAAACAAGAGGACACGGAGAAAACTACCGACCTGTGGTAAGTCACTGACAAACTTTATCACAGAATGTTGCACATCTCGCCCCGGGTTCCTGTTTTACATAACTATATTTATATAGAATATTTCGCGTAATAACGCGAAAGTTACGCGTATTAAAGCGAAATTTTCGCGAAAGTTTCGCGTTATAGCGCGAAAGTTACGCATTTATTCGCGAAATTTCGCGTTATAATGCGAACAAAAAAAAATTAGCTACGAAAATGAGCTCATTGGGCTTTCGTAGACATGTGCTTATACCTCTTAGGGAATTGAACATTTTATCTTTCGTTAATATTTACATATTACTGTGGATCAAACCAATAATTACAATCTACGAAATTACAATTCCTCCAAGAAGGCTTGATTTTTTTTCAAATACCATTAGACCATGAAACAATCTGCCAATAGACTTGAGAAATTCTTCTTGCCAACAAATGTTTAAATATGAATTACGAAAAGTATATGACATTCCTGACAATCCACAATTGTATTTTTGTAACTTGTATCAGGATTGTATCATAATATATATTTCTTTTTTCTAGTGTAAAAGTTGTATAACCCAGTACAGCAATTTTAATCAAAATCTGAGATATAGTGGTTAAATTTTAAAACAATTTGTGGTGATCTGCCATGGAACAACCCCATTGAAACCGATAACAGCGGTTACCCAGACCTCGTTGTTGGTGGGAAGGGGCTCACAGTATGGTCCATTTTTATGAATCCAGTTCTCCGCCATTTGCATGGGCCTCAATGTCGTTGCAAGGATAGCAAGGCCCTTGTGAACCTGTTGAATGTTTTTATTATTATTATTATTATTATTTTCAAATACATGTATATAAACTTAATGACAATACAAACATGTACATAAAAAAACCAAGACAATCATGTACACAATATCAAAAATATGATTTTGTATTTCCCTTTAACCTTTTTTTAAATTTTGTCTTGTAAAAGGTATTTATTTTTTCTTCCTGGTTTTCCTGTATTTTAATGTTATTTAAAAACCTACAAGGATGGTCTATTACCACACCACTTGCAACAATGAATATAATTCCTGGAAAAAAAGAAAAAGAATTGGGATAAAGGAATTAATTATATTTTCTTCCTTATTAAACATTCTTAACCACACATTTTGCACGTTTATGTTTATGGGGTCAATGTGGAATGTATTTGATATCACCAGTCATAAAAAGATTCCCAAAATAGTTTTGATACTGGACATTCCCATATGTAATGAATGATAGAATCAGTTTCAATCATGAAAAAAAATCACAATTAATTTTGTCTTTTATTCCAATTTTATGAGGGCCGTCGTGGTCATGATCGCATGTTACTTGGATTTACAACTACCTTTGCAATGAGTGTCTACCACCACTGAAGCTATTAGTTCGAATCCCGCTCAGGCGAGGTGTATTCGATACAATATTACTATGTGATAAAGTTTGTCAGTGACTTGCGATAGGTCGGTGGTTTTCTCCGGGTACTACGGTTCCCTTCACCAATAAAACTGACCGCCATGATATAACAGAAATATTGTTGTAAGTGGCGTTAAACACCATAACCCGAACCCCCAATTTTATGTATGACTTTTTTAGTATTAAGGAAAATATGTAAAGGCTTTAACTGAACATGTCTTAATCTATTATCATTTGATGTATAGTGTATATTTATTTTACGAAATAATGTATTTACATCTAAAAGTAATAATTTTTTTATTAGAAAACGGAAAATTTGAGTTTTCTCGAAAACAATACATTTTTTTAAAACACAGTAAACGAGAGTTTTGTACAGAATTTTACTACCATTTTTAAAATATGCATTTCATCTAACCATAACCTTTCATTATTGCTGCACTCATCTAAAATTTGACATTTTCTCCGATTTTTCCGCCAAAATAGAGGTGGGAGTAAACTAACTAGAGGTAGCAGCCAGGTAAATCTGACCTTGATAGAGACAGAGACATGTACAGGCATATAATAGTTTGCCACTCCAATTTTAAACTTTAAAATCTTTCTAAAAGTTCACATAAAATTTCTTCATAAACCTAGTTTTTGACATCTTAACATATATAAACATCGCAAGAATGGGTAAAACAAAGGACTTGTCAAAAGATTGTAAAAACATTGTGTCAAATCTATTCAAGTTTTTTCAGCTTGAGAAGGCCAGGGGAAGACCACTTTATTCCCCAGGTAATTTGACTAAAAGAACATGCAAGACTGCTGGCATATCTTATAGTTCTGTGTATAGAATTGTAAACGGTAAAAGTCCTCCTGAATCCAACAGACCGAAAGAAAGAAAGAAAACTCTTGACGAGATTGACCATTGCGTTATTAAACGGACCGTTCATAGCCTGTACAACAGGAAAATTGCCCCAACAGTCTTAAAAACTAAGAAAGAAATTGAAGATACAATTAAAATCTCGAAATCAATGCTTACTTTAACTTTATTATATCTTGGTTATAAGCACAAAAAATCCGCCGATAATAGGAGGCTTTTATATGATCAGAGGTCAGTAATAAATGATCGGTGTAATTACCTCCAAAAAATCAGGAAGTTTCGAGAGGATTGGTATGAAATTGTATATTTGGATGAGACCTATGTTAATCAGAATCATGCCACTGACTACATGTGGTTACAAATGTACCAGTTGATGGTTCTGATACCCCAAAGATCACTTCAGGAAAAGGTAAAAGGTTGATAGTTTTGCACGCTGGCAATCGTGAGGAGGGTTTGATTGATAGGTGTGATTTGATTTTTCTTGCCAAAGCTAAAGATTGAACGGGTACACCGGTTGTAAATGACAGATTGTACATAACGTTTTTACCTATAAAATTGTATACATATCCAATAATTGTGTACTCTATATGTCTAACTTCAGTGAATTTATTAGCAGAAAAGACCGTTCTTTTTCTAATTATTTCCGAAAGATTGAAATAACTTGGTCAAATTAAAAATCAGTAATTATGGAAATTTATGATTTCATCTTTTTTCAAAATTTTCCAGGTAAATCTCAGGTAAGCCTGTGTATAAATGTCACGTAGTCAAATGCATTAACCATGAAGGGAACAATAGCCTTCTCCGGCACTTCGACGAGAGACAATAGACCAGTTGCGGGACCACCGTCGTTCTTATTGTTATATGGGATTACGTTCGCGGTGAGTTGGCTGTCACATTTAACGAGCAAACTTGGCGTATTTTGAAGAACTTAGTCTGAAACAAAGACCAAAATAACGCTAAAAATTGGTAATTTGTCAGATGAACAGGGCCTTCAGAATAATTTCAACCGTAAATATTTATACAATTCCAAAATGGTAGTAAAATTCCTGATAAAACTCTCGTTGGATGCGTTGAAAAAAAATCTACGGTTTACGAAATATTTAGATTTTTCCGTTTTCTAATAAAAAAATTATTACTTTTAATACAATATTTAATTTTCATTTCTAGTTCTGACATTTTCCACTTTTTTCCACATTTTATTTTAAAGATATTTCATATATATTGTATTAATTGGGAGACCTTACAATTGCCATGTAAGTAAGAATGAAATGGTTCAGCAAGTTTGTTGCCATTTTTTCTCTTGTTGGATGAATTGCCCTCTGATTGATGCCGGTTGTGAATTTAGACACCCCCCCCTTTCCCATTTAAGAGCATAATAGTTCAAGCTACAGTGTCCCAAAAATATATGTCTGCCACTGACGTAGACACAGGCGTACAAGTGTAGTTAGGACCGAGCCAGTGAAGTGAATATAAGTAGAACATTTTGTGGTCATAGGGAAAGCAATTACAGAGTTTTCATACTGTTGAATTGCTATTAAAAGTGTCGGTTCCCATAACAACAAGTCAGTCGCCTACAAGTCGGCCACATTATTTATTCAAGCTGATTTGCAATGCTTATTATACGTCTGTATACAGCTCAAAATATTATTTATGTAGAATTTAGTTTTAGCTTACTTATACTGACAAAATTCCAACCGATGCAGTTGTCTCCATTATCTAAGTGGTAGCTACGTCCCTGGTATATATATTATATTATAATAGTATAAATATAGGGATTTGGGTCAATTCGTACAACAATTGCAGGGGAGGATCCAGGATTTCAAGTTAGGGGGACGCACTTTAAAAAAAATCGCGTCGAGCGGAGGGAGGCGCGAAAATTTTGGGGGTATTTCGTGCGAAAAATCACGATTTTACGGAAAAAATCATATTTTTTTTAATTTTAGGGGCGGTGCGCCCCCCCCCCCCTTGAATCCGCCCCTGAATTGTTACGTATATATATGGATGTGGATCATTCTGTACAACGATACCAGTTACTGTAGTCTCGCATCTGTCGTCATGATGACCTCATCATTTCAACAGACCACCTAAGAGGAGAGGTTTCGGTCCATAAAAGTAATTCAACCCGGCCACTTTTTATTGAAGTGTCTGTACCAAGGCGACGAGGAGAGTAGATTGCAGTTAGGTTTAAGGTTGCTTAACGCCACTTTCAACAATTTTAATATTTCAGTTACATCATGACGGTCTGTTTTATTGATGGAGGAAACCGGAGTTTCCGGAGAAAAACGCCGACATGCCGCAAGTAACTGACATACGTTATCACATAATGTTGTATCGAGTACACCTCGCCATAAGTGGGATTCGAACTCATAACTTTAGCGGTGATAGGCATTGATTGCAAAGGTAGTTATAAATCCAACAACCGTACGATCACGATCATGACGACACCGTTATGTATAGATTATAGATGTGCGTCAGGACTGGGAGTACGATCAAAAGGGTTATCGATTTTCACCCTGTTTTTGTGCCGATTTTCCGATTAAAAATTGGAACTGTTCTATCAATATCTAAATCTAGCTCTAACTTATTTAATGCAATTTAGTGTGTATGTACGAAAGGAGCCGTAAGAGTGGACCAGACAGTGAGGGGAAAGCTTTCAAAACAAGATCTTAACAAGATCTAGCAAATCTTGAGATATGGGCCAAAAACTGGGGTATGCGTTTCAATGCGAAGAAATGTTACATTTTGAGCATCAGGAACAAAAGCATGTACACCCTGGATGGACACATATTACAACAAGTCCAAAATAACCCATACGTAGGGCTACATCACCAACGTAGCCAAGAAAGCAAATTCAACACTCGGCTTCCTTAGGAGAAACCTACGATTCTGCCCTAAAGAATGCAAGAAAACCGCCTACATTTCGTTAGCAAGATCAACGATGGAATACGGAGCAATAGTTTGGGATCCGTATACGACAAGCGACATCAACAAACTAGAAAGGATCCAACGAAGAGCAGCAAGATTTATAACCGGGGACTATAAGTCAAGAGAAGAAGGTTCTGTCACCAAGATGCTCAACGACCTAAAGTTAGAGAATCTTCAACTGAGGAGAACAAGCCGAAGACTGGTATTATTGTACAAGGTGGTCGAGGGTTTGGTCCCAGCTGTAAATCCTTCTGAAATTTTGGTGAAAAGTAAGCCGAAACGTAAAATCAAGCCAAAACGCTTCGATGACTTTGAAAGTGCCAATATAGTGAACAATTCCGTTAAAAATATAGTTTGCGTAGTATAGTTCTTCGTCTTTCCAGTATGTATCCAGTCTGTTTTGAACGAATTTATAGATGGTGCATTCACAATATTTTCTGGTAGTTTATTCCAGTATTTTGCTATTCTAATACTGAAGGAGTTTTTTCTGATATTAGTATTTGCTCTATTATATACCACTTTCTTGCTATTGGTTCTTGTACTAAATCTTTGCTCTGTGTCATTCATTAGTTTTACTATTGTACTTGCTTCTGGATCATAATGTCCTTGTATTATTTTGTATACCTCTATCATATCTCCTCTTAGCCGTCTGAATGATAGTGTGGGTAGCTCAAGTTTCCTCAAGCGTTCTTCATATGATAAGTTTTTCATCCCTGGAATTTATTTGGTTGCCCTTTTCTGTACATTTTTGATCATATCTATATGTTTTTTTCTATATGGTTCCCAGACTGAGCTGGCATAGTCTAGTTGTGTTCTAACCATTGTTTAGTATATAGAGGTATGAATAACTTTTTGTCAGTATTTGAATGCTGCAGCTCTTCTTGTTGCTCGAAAGATTGATGTAGCTTTATTTACTTTTTCACATATATGGCTTTCAAATGTTAGCTCTGAATTTATCGTTACTCCTATGTCTTTTTCTTTCTGTACCCTCTCAATGTTTTTTCCAGATAGCTTGTGCTAGATAATGATTCAGATTTATCTAAATTGCTGCTAATAAAGTGGGGGGGGACACGGTCACTTTTTTAAAGGTGGGCACACGGCGTGCTCCCCTCGGCTATTACTCCCCTGACCAAGAATAGACCTATTATTAACGTCCTTTTATTCACTCAAAATCCAGTGGTCGGATTTGTAACACTCATACATCGTAATAAAAGGAAAAAACAAAAGAAATCCGATTTATGAAGGGAGACAACTGCACACATGCAATGAAATTGGGTAACTCGAGAAAAGTTCCGAAATATTCATAAGAGAAGGAACTCTAGAATTTTCTCTGACTCTCAGAAATATTATTGGACGATTGTAAGGTGTGCTTAACCTGAAAATGTCAGGCGAAAATAAACAAAAGGTAATCAAACAAGGAGGTACAAAAAGTAAACTCTAAAATATCATGGAAAAGCTAGTAAACTGTATATTGATCACTTCAAATTCTGCACGTGTAGTTAAAAATGCCGGCAAATTCATAAATCTCTGTCATACATGATTCATTTTCTCATGCCATATAAAATTGGACCATATGCGGTATTTCAACAGTTCTAATGACAAATTAATAAATGTAAAATCTTGTTTTAATTAAACCAACACGTTTCGTAACGGCAAGATTTGACAATAATGCAATTTTGTGTAGCCTGTATTCTGTAACAGAATTTGATTCCCAACATTTGCATAAAATTTACTATGTAGCCTAGGTATAGCTATGTGTTCTGCTTTGAACAAGCTGCCATATCATTTTTTTTCAAATTCAACATGTTGATAAATACAATGTAAAAGAAATCTTGAAAATCACAGCTAAAACATTTTGACGATAAAAACAACTTTCCTGAGTTGTGTCAAACTAAAGTGCATCTGAAAGATTGAATCTGTTACTTAATTTTAACAATGTGGTCGATTTAACAATATCCCATCAGACATATCGAAAATCCAAGACAACTTGTTTGACATTTGCAGGCAACTTAAAAAAACTAACCGAAAGAAAATTTGTCTGACCGAATAAAAACCTAAAATGCCATCACATATTCCACATCGCCATTAAAAATAATTTATTTGTTTAACATGTTTACTTCAAGAATATTTTGCTTAGGTATTCAGTTATTTCGTGACATTCTCAATATTTGTTCAAAATTAAAAAGCCCATCCTGGAAATCATAACACTCATCTTCATAATCATCATCATCAATGTCTTTGTGGAAAAAAAAATTATGAATTGTTGTAAAAAAAAATTCTGTCCTGACATTAAATTCACCTCCCCACCCCCACCACCCCACCCCCACCCCCTTTTTTTTCACCTATGAATCTTTCGTACCTAACCCAAGTCGGACCATTAAGATACAATTTTTTTTTACAAATGACAATGTACCAAGAAATTGGGTTTTAAGAACATATTTAATGAAGAATACGTATGTTATCAACCTAAAGAAACTTACAAATATATATTCAAAATACATATAGTGAAAATGATAATCATTTTGGTTTATTTTAAAGACCGATCTAGTCGAATGCCGATCTATGTTTGGGCCGAATTATATTTCTTTAAGGGAAATTACTCAGTTAGGATTACCATACCTGTTAACCTCAGAGATTGTATATGTGGGAGATCTCCCACATTCCAACTATTTAATGTGGGAGATTTTGCGTGACGAACTTTTTCACACTAAAATTTTTAGATTAAAGCAAACAGAATTTACTGTACAACTTTTATTGTTGTTGCTGAGCAACATTACTTCAATCCACTTTGGTAGGACAATACAGCTTGTTTTGCTGATCTTAGAACAGAGTCACTTGGTTCGTACTCATAACACAACAAGTTTTGATTTTGCTTTGCACATAATAAAGAACAAAGTGTGTCATTGTTCAACTCAGATCTCGTATCTGTTTGGATTTTTTTTAACATAGAAAAAATTCTCTCTGGGTCTGCATCTTTAAGATTACTTTAAACATATTTATTCAATAAGCACATGTTATAACATACAAAATACATAACAAAAACATATAGGGATTCAGAAACTAGACAAGCTATTATTAATCTGTTTCCCTAAAAGATTTCTTTAAGATTGGTTGATTTCCTTGTTGAAGCAACTGCTTTTTTGTGTGAATCTCCATCAGCATGTCTTTTAATATATACACCACCATGGCTGACACTAAAATTTGTAGAACAAAGTTTGCAAAATGCCATATCATTCCCTAAAGAAGTAGGCTGCACCCAATCGTATCATTTTGTCCAGTCCTCCAAGAATTTGCAATAATGTTTCTTTTTCTTTGAAGAAGGGGTGCTAGGTCCTGAATTCCAACGTCTCCTTGATTGTGACATAGTTGAACTGTATTTTTTATAAAGTTTTTTTCGTATTTAAGTAAGTAATTGAACGATACTCGCCTTCAAATTCTTTTTCCACAACTTTGATTCGTGTAGTTATCCATTCGATATTGTAAACAACTTACATTATCGGCGTTTCTAGTAAAAACCGAGAGAATTCCGAGTAACAATTGGCTGATTCACACAAACGTTTTACTGACCCAGCTGATATAAACAACAAAAATGGCGTCCAACTTTTCGATTTTAATCAAATTTATGGTCGCGGGAGATAATGTGGGAGAAGTATTTCAAAGCGGGAGTTTTTAGTCTCCCGCGCGGGAGACACATTCTTTGCGGGAGGCCGAGCTCAAAAGCGGGAGGGTTAACAGGTATGGATTACGCAATGGTCAAGTTTAGTTATTCATAGAAAATGCTTATTTAAAGAAATAAACATGCTATTGCAAGAAAGATCGACTTTTATAGACACTGTTTGATGGACCGACAAAGAGAAAATTGTTTCCTGACCGAAGTAGAGAACAAATTTTTACCGGACTTTCCGACCGATACAAATGTATGCCGAAAACATCGTCAGACTGGCTTGATTTGTACCTGTCAGGTCTGACATATTTCGATATGTCTGTCCCATAGTATTGACTATTGTGCTCATTGACAGAGTTGGCCTATACTATATATAGGCAATGCATACTATGTATGTTGTAAAAATTAACTGCACACTTTTTCAACAGATATAATAGAATACCAAGATAATGGTCCTCTTTGCACTGTATATCAGAATGTAAATATAGAAATGGATACCAAACATTAGTACACATTTTAGGTGAATGATCTTAAATCTGAGGGAAATAAAGCATTAGAATCGGGTGACTTTGAGGAGGCTATTAGGAAGTATACAGAAGCTATCGCACTTGATCCTGACAACCATGTTTTGTATAGCAATAGATCTGCAGCATTGACTAAAATTGGACGATATTTAGAGGCACTTGGCGATGCGGAGAAAACCATAGAAATTAAACAAGACTGGCCAAAGGTAAGAAATAAGTACATTTCAATAAACACTTAACAATCAAATCAATTATAAGCACTATATACAGCCTCTCCTATCTTGACTCCAAATAAAAATACGAAATGGAACTTGCTACCGTATATGAATATCTTCTGTTTGTACAAATGGTACCTGTACTACTGGCAGTAGAATTCAAATCACTTAAGTGTTTAGGTTAGCAGACAACTACCCACAATTCAGGTTTTACTTGTCAGGTTTTTTTAGCTACTTATTTATTACCATGATGAATTTCTTCACCCAATAAGTCAGGTAGTCAGGATATGTATGATCTGCAAAATTTCTGAAAACAAAAATAACTTCAAAAATGATTGCAAACAAAGCACAAATTTTAAGCGTAGTACTTGCTGATATCTAGTTTTAGTGAGTGATTGTTGTTTAATGCCAGGTGAGCGATTTTTCAGCTATATTTTGGAGAGATGCTATTGTGATGATGTTCGCTTTGTATAAGACCGACATGCTTAGCTGAATTTTTAAAATGCTAGGTCATTAATACAACAGTCCACAGGTAGACATGTCGCTCCAGTTGGACATGTCCTGATTCTGAGCCATCCAGTCTTTGGTGTTAGTCCTTTATGCTGCAGTATTAATGTGGAAGCAGCAAATACCCGTTATATGGTCTTAAATTGGACCCGTCCCAGACTCAAACCTACAATCTACCGCACTTGAGGCATGCACCCACACATGGCTAGATATTACAACTCTGATGCAGTGTATATAATTTTATTGTGCTTGAATTTTGGCAGTCACCACTTTGACAAACATTTCATGAGAAATTAATCAGTTTTAAAATTTCCAGATATGTAATGCAAAGGGAAAAATAGATTTTTTTTGTAGCAGGACATGACTTAAAATAACATCTTGATTCCAGTTAAGGATTTTATTAATCTTCAGGTGGAAAAAATGTATGTTGAATTTGTAAAACCATTTTGAATCAATTGAAAAAGAGATTTATATTGATGATAGCTTATAACCTTTGGTGCTTTTGTACTCTAAATTTACCATTTAGTTACTATAACCTTGTATTTCTGCATAAACACCTGCTTTAGCACCTAACTTCAGTGTTCCTGTATTTGTTGATTTAACCTTTATCTTTGGTGTTTTAATGCTGTGTACAAACATTGAAGTGCCATCTAAAATTTACTTTTATGTCTAACAAGAAAATAGATAGTTGTAACTTAATGTGGAAAAAGACATCCATTTTTTAGCTTAGTTAAGCATACATTCTATGCTCCCGCTGCTAGACATCAGGGGAATTGATCCTTACCCATGTCTGTATGTCCCTACATACATTCGTCTGTATACTAGTCCCACATTTACCCATATCTACATGTGATGTCCATACATACGTTCGTCTACAGGTATGCTGATACTAGTCCCACATTTACCCATATCTACATATGATGTCCCTACATACGTTTGTCTGTATGCTAGTCCCACATTTACCCATATCTACATGTGATGTCCATTCATACGTTCGTCTACAGGTATGCTGATACTAGTCCCACATTTACCCATATCTACATGTGATGTCCATTCATACGTTTGTCTACAGGTATGCTGATACTAGTCCCACATGTAGTTTCCACTCAATAACTTTACTTAATAGTTCCTTGCAAACAAATCATTTGAGATTTTCTAAACCTGTTCAGGGACCATAAAAGGCAAACTAAGTTCCATTTTGAACTTTAATGCTTTTTCTATTCTTGATTTACAAAAGTAGTCGTCATTAACGTATGGTAGTTGGATTTACAACTACCTGTGCAATCGGTGCCTATCACCACTAGAGTTGTGAGTTTGAACCATGTTTATGGCGAGGTGTACTCGATACAACTTTATGTGAAAAAGTTTGTCAGTGACTTGCGACAGGTTGGTGGTTTTCTCTGGGTACTCTTTCCTCCACCAATAAAACTGACCGCCACGATATAACTGAAATATTGTTGAAAGTGGCATTAAACACCATAAACCAAACCAAACCTGATTTGCCGAAAAATACCTATTTTTCAGGTTTCTGTTCACTAAATAAAGTTCCAGTAAAGCAAGTAATTATGAAATTGATGCACAGTTTTTTGAAAACAATAAAGAGATCAAGCCTAATTTTGACTTTTATACCCTTAACGATTCCCAAATTATGCCATGTATGGACAGATTCTTCTATTTTTATTTACATTGATATGATTTGGTAAATTTTACACAGGGATTCTCCAGGAAAGGCACTGCTCTTTGTTATTTGAATAGATATGAAGAAGCTGCAACTGTTTTCATGGAAGGACTCAAAATTGACCCTGATAATCAACAATTGAAAAATGGTCTTGATGAGGCTAACAGTCATTTAACAGGTATGGTATTATTTTGTTTAAGAAGAGTTTGAAGATACCAAAGTGGTAATCAGAATCTGTATATCGAAGAAGAACAGACAACACAATGGCCAAAAGAAAAACACAAACGGACAAACAACGATCTACAAAACATACACGAACCCCACTAAAAACCGGGGGTGAACTCAGGTGCTCCGGAATCTTAGGCAGTTCCTGCTTCACTAGTGGCACCCGCCACAGGGGTTGAAAATATTTTTGGGCAGGCCCAAGCCCAGGGCTTTTTAAACTTTTTTAACCCAAGTCCGGTCAGTGATTTGCCAAGTCCCAATTTGTAGGATAAAATTTGAAATTTTATTTTGCATATTAATATTTTGCAGTAAAGAAGACACAGTGCAAGGATTTATGTATAATATTCAACAAATAAAGTAATTTACAACTATCGGTTATAGTTAGTCATTAATACAATGTATATCTAGTAGTTTGTGCAATTGATGCGGCAAGTTTTTTAACCATTAATATTTCTATTGTTTTCACCCAGGTCAAGTCCATTTTTAACTTGTATTTCACATATCAATTCATAATCTGAAAATGGTTTTCCAGCTTTGACAACACCGTAGGCAGTATTAAACAAACTTTCAAGATATTTTCTCTGACTGTCATCTAATTTCAATAATGACTGGCCTATTAGGGTGTCAGCAAAGGCCTGAGAAGGGCTGGCAGCTGCCTGGGGATCATCAAGTTCCTTAAACCAATGCTTGACACATAACAAGTGCTCCTGGTGTTTATCATATAACTTAAGTCCATCAATGGTAAATTTTTAGTTCCCCGAGTAAGGGCATCTTTACTAACTGACAAGTGTGGAAATTTTCTACAGTAGTTGCAGTACATTTCCTGAGCAAGACGACCCAAGAAAATTTATCTATCCACAAGTTTTGAAATGTCGTTCGTTTCTCCCTATAATACTTAAAATCTTTATTTCTGGGAGTTTCAGGATCAGTTGGCTCGTCGTTCGCTTTCCGTTTTCCGCTTTTTTAACTGTAAAATTAAAATTAAACGACATTTTTCTCAAAAGTTGTCAATATAAACATACGATTGATCAATGTTATTCCGACGCTTGACTTTACATAGGTATGTGGGAAGTGCATAGGTGATTCGGAACTCATTAATATTCATGAGGAATATCGATCCGTCCAGGATGTGTATTACCATTCTTAAAATAGCTTTTTAGTACTTATTTACAGTGAAAGGAGACGATTGACAAAAACTTGCATGTGATTTGAATTGAAAACAAGACGCTTAGAAAAAAAGTGGAGTTTTTATTTTATTAAAGGCATGCCCGACTGGCTTTTTCCATGGAAAAACGGCAAGCCCGAAGTTTCAATTTTCTAGTCCCGGGCGTCAGACTTGAGGAATTTTCAACCACTGCTGTCATGTTAATCTAGTTATAAACCTGGTGATAAGTCATGAATAAGGAAAGGACCAGGAAGTGTTTACCATAAGTGGAACATATTCGTGGTCATTTGTGACACAGATATTCCGTAACGGTCAACCAAGTCATGGTAATGACCGTAAAACTTTTGAACCCTATAATACATCTACCCAGGATCCTGGTGTTTGTTTCTTTTCTCTCACAATTGCTGTTTTAAGATCAATTTATTCTCATAATCACCCAGGTGACTCCAAAGTAAGTGTTGCAAATCAGTTATGTAAGATTTAACATAGCTCTTACAGTTTCCAAGATAAAAGGGTTTAAAGGGGCCAAAAGATACCAAGATCCAGAATAATAATTTTTTTTATTTTAAATCCAATTTGTATGCATTTTTTTTATTGAAATTCTTTGAAATATCCTTTTTTGTAGTATTGCAACATATTTGTTCTATCTCTTAGTGTTTCAAAGCTATGAGGGGACAAAATGTGACCAACATCCAGAATTTTGAATGTATTTTAAAGTCTGTGTTAATATTTTTCTTTGCTAACTTCCTTATTTCTTCTTGCACATTTCAAACAGATTCTACCTGCTGTAGCAGTCTTGTGCCAAAAACATTTTGACAAACTAGCCCGAACAGCATTTTTGAAGATTTTTTTTATTTGATTTAAGCAAATTTTATGGAATTTTTACCAACCCTGTCCAAATTTTATTAGAATAGGGCATAGGGCTAGTGGTTTTTGGTGCAGACTGCTGTAGTGATGACTTTTAATGGACAATAATGATTTACATATTTATTTAATAGCACATATGAATTAGGTGAGCAATACAAGTCTTTTCTGTGATCATGATGTTGTGTTCATTTGGGCATCGCTGGACCTGCCTGTGCAATCAAATATACTGCTTTTAAAGTGCCTTTGTAAGCAACATAGTCCTTATTGCATTTTAAAGTTTCAAACTGTGATTTATTATAAACATATTCATTGTTTCTTGGGGAAAATGAAAACAGATCGTTAAATTTTTTAAATGTGTAAGTAACCTTTTTATAACATTTTTTGTTCACTTGTATCTTCGGACAACTGTGATACTGGTTTCATTTATCTGTCGTCAGTTTTGACTGGTTTTGGGGAAAACCATAATGTTGAGTCCTGAATAGGATTTTGTAATGTGACCGATGAAGTATGCCCATAAAATATTCATGAGTACTAAGGTTTTCAAATGAATTGAACCACAGATGATGGTGAAGGAATGAATATGCGTGGGTAACATACGATGATTACCTGCTGATTGTTCTTTATGTTATTGAGTAGTATAAAAATACAGCTAAGAATGTTGGTCTATTACAGAGTAATCATCATCAGTATCTCAATTAAACAATAAAATAACTTGTTTGTTCCCTGATATAGCTGAAAAATTTGCTCATTTCAATACTTGCCATTGAACATTAATCATTCAATTTCTTAATATATATTTATGATAATTTTTGTATTGAACTTCATTTCATGAACAGCAGAGATTAATATTGAAGGTTTAGGTTAGGGTTATGGTGTTTAATGCCACTTTCAACAATATTTCAGTTATATCATGGCAGGCAGTTTTATTGGGATAACCGGGGTACCTGGAGAAAACCACCGACCTGTCACAAGTCAATGACAAACTATTAATATTGAGCAGTACAACATATTTAGATTATTTATGTATATTTTTTTTATTAATATTTTAATAGGACCTTCTGGAAGCCAGGCAATAGGTAGCCCATTTGGTTATCCAGACTTAATGCAGCGACTAGAAGCTAACCCTAAAACAAGAGAATATTTAAAACAACCAGACTACAGAATGATGATACAACTATTACAACAAAATCCTAATAATTTACAGTATGTTTAAATATATCTACAACAAATTACCTGAAATTTACTATATGATTATCAATGCATCTGCAACTAAATTCTTATAATTTAAGTTTGGTTTGTCCTCTTTTGTTAGGCTGGCTTGATCGTTTCTGTATGGTGCAGTAGAATAGCATCTGCAATTAATTTTATTTTAATTGGGTTTTATTTAAAAAATAAAATAAAATTAAATATGCAAATACGCAGCTGATCTGTACTGTTCTACATTATGTACAAATTACAATGAACTACACTACTCAAGTAACTTGAATGTTATTCTATGCCAAATTTTACTTACATTATATTTTTCTTTCACTGAAGATAATAGTACATGTATATGAATGTTTTATTCTATTTTCAGAAATATACAGGATCCCAGAATTATTCAAACATTAGGTGTTTTACTCGGTTTTGATTTAGAACAAAAAATGTCAGATACGAGCGACGATAAGGGAAAAGATTCTCAAGCAGAACAAACTTCCAAACCAGAGCCTCCTCAAAGTACCGATAATTCCAAAAAATCTACCGATTCTGAAACACAACCTAGTTCACAGGTAGACAGGGGAAAATATTGATTTTTTTTTTCAAACATAGTACCAATACTCTAGGCAAAAATGTAATACTGAATATGCAGGATATTGTTTGCTTTATATAAATAAGATGTTAAGTATGCTTGCACTCAGTAAGTTTTGGTTTACGCCGCGATATAGCTGAAATACTGCTAGAGTGGTTTTAAACATCAATCTATCAATCAAGCACTCGGTAAGTTTAATTACAATTAATACTTATTTCTTATGTACAGTTGACGTGAGTGTTTACATATCTACTGAGCTCTAACTTGTTGTGTATGAATATGCACATTGTCGGTAACCCACGGTTGATTCCGATACGTTCCTCTCTCTCCATCACTCGTGGGTCAAATCGCTTGTAAACATTCGTACTCATGAATAATTCATAAGTCTTTGCATTACAAACTTCTAATGCGATTCAACCAATCAAATTGTTCCTTTCATAATGAGTTTGGATAAAAGTTAAAAATGTCGGACCTGTTGCAAAAATTTGGAGTGAAAGAATTGAGGGACTTTCTATACTGCACTACACTTCATCCACACATTTTCATGGGTGCATCCATTACTGACAGAACGATTTTTTTAACTCCGATACCAAAGAGTTTCACTTTCATAAACGTGATTTTGATTGGTTAATTCGAAACTTTGAATATTCATGGTTACGAATGTTTACAAGCGATTTGACCCATGGGTGATGGAGAGAGAGGAACGTATAGGAATCAACCGTGGGTTACCGACGATGGAATATGCATGGCATGGGTTTTTCTTTCAATTTGTAGAATAATTTTTTTTAAAACAGTAAGGGAGGTATGATTTCGTCAGTTGAATGTAGACCAAAAACGACCATACTTCAATGAAATAATGTATTTGGTACACTGTTGATGTTTATAATATGGTTTTATTGATCAGGGAAGCAAAATCTAAGGGAGCGACAATGAAATATAAAACTAGTCACTCCGATTAAAGTACCGTATTTTACGGACTATAGGTCGATGGGGACGATAGGTCGAATTGCTGCTTTTCGGCTAAATTTTTTGGGGAATACTAAGATAGGTCGAGGATGCCGATGACAACTTGGGTAAATATCGACATATCGAACGGGTTTTTTTTTTTTTTTTTTTTTCATCGGTAAACATTTGTCCTATAACGATGTTCTTCGGTAAGTATATGCAAGTATTAATTCAAGAATACTATTCTTATATGTCATAAAAGAAATAATTATGAAAGTTAAATTAAATAAAATTTTGTTTTTAAACTTGTGTTTGTGTGTTTTTTTATGACGAGTCCGGTTTGTAAAGCCAGACATCGACGACATTCAGATCAGGCCATCTGTGGGTGTCACAATAGATGGTAAACGGATGTTCATACAATAAAATAATTAAGCTGTCAAAACAATGTATCACCTTGTGCAGTTTTATTGACACACCTTTAAACTGTGTTCAATTATTAGTACACAAATTATGTGATTGTCTCGGTCCAGTAAATTTTCAATCAGCTGATCAGGATAAGTGCCGACAGAGGTTCACCTGTGTTGATTATCTTATGGTGATTATTTTATTTGTTCCTAATTGACCAATTCAAGTGTAGAACATTCTAGTTTAACGAAATCGATAATTATTTTCCCGTACATTTAGTATAAAAAGCTTGTTCACCACGTGTATTGTGAGATATATTGCAACCGCCATGTTTTACTACAACCTCGTGCCCATGCTCGTGTTCGGTACCCCTCGTGTTTGATGGAAAGCTATATAGCTATATTTATATATTTTGTGATAATAATTTTATAAACGATCCACCCTGTGATTTTTTTTTCAACAACATACATTTTTTATAGTATATAATTTTTTATTATACAATACAATATTAAACTGATTTTCGTTAACACTTCATTCTTCAATCATTGAATATTGATTTTTTTTTCGGATGTTGAACATTTTATTCCCAGAATATTGCACCCCCTGTTAATATACATTTATTGCTTTAATTAAAAAAATATAACACCAAGAACATCGATAATTTTAGTCTTCTTATTCAGTATAAAAACCTACAGCAGAATAAAGGTATACTGTCAACAAAATCGTCATTTTTATCGAGATTTTTTTTAGGGTTTCCAGATTTTTCAACTTCATCCTTGTATAGGTTGATGTGGACGATAGGTCGAAGCCAGCGTGTTGAGGAAAAAAAATATCGACCCATCGTCCGTAAAATACGGTAACACGATACCAAATGATGTTGGTAAAGACAAAGAAAAGGAGAGTTTTTGTTCAGTGATGCATATATTGCCTTTTTGTATTTCTTGCTCATAATCTATTCGAATATACATGTAACAGATCTGGTTCTTCTGAAATCTTTTTAGATAAAACAGAAAAATATTACAATTGGATCAATTCCAAATGATGAATTACTGAAAATATATTTGAAATAAGCAAATCCACACTTTGATTACCCCCCACCCACACAAACACACACACACACAGAAATGATTTGAATTACTAGTTTATTTCCCCAGTATCATAGTAATATACATGTAAAGGTTTAGTTTTCTAAAGCCTTATAATTCTGGATGTCACTTTTTGAAATAGTGCTATGCTGGCATGCTATACAAGTATAAAAACAGAAAAATCTTCATTGTTATAAGTAAGAAAATTCTGGAAACCTATTGGATAAAAACATTGTGATTTTTTTTTTTTTTACAAAATAGCAAATGGCTGAAGGTTTATGTTAAAAGTTTATTTTAAAAGAACTTGTTGTTTCTGTGCTGTAAATGACTACATTTTGTTGCACAATGGGAAAAACGTCCTTTAATGTTTTTATTGAGCTGAAACATTGAAAAACATTATATTGCCTAAAAAGAACTTTTAGCCTAACATCAGCTTTGTCTAGTGTTTCAGTGTAGCTCACATTCCAAGCTTCTATCTCCAAAACAAGGATGGTATTATGCTATGTAAATGTATACATCAAATGTTGCAGAAATTATAGAACTATTGTATGTTAGATTTTAGAAATATTTGGGATATTTTTAACGACATGATTTAGTAAAACCATCTTTTTTTTTTTTTAAGTGAAAAGTAAATATTTGATGTTAAACCCTTGTTAATAAGGGGATAAAATATGAAATTAGTGGTAAGCTACTCAAAAACATGCATGGCATTTTGCTGTCATTTATTATTGTGTTACGTTACTATGTAAAGTTGTGAGTTTGAATCGCATTCGTGACGAGGTGTACTCGATACAACATTATGTGATAAAATTTGTCAGTGACTTGTTAGTTGTTACAGGTTGGTGGTTTTCTCCAGATACTCCAGTTTCCTCCACCAAT
Organism: Gigantidas platifrons; assembly: GCA_002080005.1. Taxonomy (NCBI): domain Eukaryota; kingdom Metazoa; phylum Mollusca; class Bivalvia; order Mytilida; family Modiolidae; genus Gigantidas; species Gigantidas platifrons. The sequence continues at coordinate 602,633 of MJUT01055566.1, forward strand.
ATAACTGAAATATTGTTGAAAGTGGCATTAAATACCATAAACCAAACCTAAAATCCTATGTAAAATAATTACAATCCAATAATATCTGACGCCACTGGATTTATTTAACATTTCATACATCGAGGTTAACTTTAGATTGACCAATAAAAACTCACAATACTCAAGTTCTCCTGGGTGGGGCTAGATTGAGTCATGTCACAAGTTTATAATCGAGTGTGACATATTTAACATGTGATTTTATATCAGGTTGACAAAAGTATTTTGAATTCTTTTTGGAAAGCTTGAGGAATATAAAGTAATTTAATTATATGATGAAAACTTACATATCTATATTGTCTTCTTAGGCACTTGAAGAAAAACAAAAAGGAAACGAAGCCTACAAAAAGAAAGACTTCACAACTGCACATCTTCATTATGATAAAGCTATAGAGTTAGATCCTACAGATATAACTTTTAGAAATAACAAAGCAGGTCAGTAAATTGTATAATGAGAAAATATACCGTTTAATCTCGGGCTGTTTGTGTATTATGACTTGTTATACATTTAGATGTCTGTCTGTTCACATGGAGGGTTCATATTTTGTCTGTAATATAGTAGGGTTCATATTTTGTCTAGGGTGGGGTTATTTTTCAAACCTTTTTATCCCCCCGTGATAGCGGCTAGGGGATATAGTAATAGCGGCCGTCTGTAACTTGAGTAAACATGGATAGATTTGAATAATTTTTGATCATGTGGCTTGTAATTATCATTATCTTGGATGGGTTCTAACATGGAAATATTTGAAGCAAGGGTTTTGGGGGGAAATCTTAGTGTTTGGTTGAAAAATCAACAATTTTGAGAATTGTGTCTTGTTTGCACGATAACTTTAGTAAACATGGATAGATTTGAATAATTTTTTGCGTGTGGCTTGTAAATATTATTATCTTGGATGGGTTCTTACATGGAAATATTTGAAGCAAGGGTTTTGGGGGAAAATCTTAATTTTTGGTTGAAAAATCAACAATTTTGAGAATTGTGTCTTGCTTATGCAATAACTTCAGTAAACATGGATAGATTTGAATAATATTTTGCAAGTGGCTTGTAATTATCATTATCTTGGATGGGTTCTAACATGGAAATATTTGAAGCAAGGGTTTTGGGGGAAAATCTTAATTTTTGGTTGAAAAATCACCAATTATGAGAATTGTGTCTTGTTTACGTGATAACTTTAGTAAATATGGATAGATTTGAGTAATTTTTGCATGTGGCTTGTAAGTATGTTATACATTAAGACTGCAAGGCTGCTTTCTATAAATATATAAAACTAAATATTATGCAAGTATGGGGGATACGTCGTGCATTCATGCGCTAGGCGGTTCTTTTATTTCAGGAAATTCAAACTGTGAGCACCTTTTCCTGATTTGATAAAGAGCATGGTGACCAATATTCTTATATAATTCAGCTTCTTCCATTAATTAAAAAATATCGCAGAAATTCATCATCTCAAAATAATATTTTACTGTTTTTCAAACCTTAATTCTAATGTTAAAACCAAAGTCAACCCATATTTACTTTGTGCTTTTTTAATGGTTATATAATACATTTTTTCTTGATGAAAATTGAAGAAATTCTATCATATCATATTTGAACCTTCCATCTACCAGAATAATTTCATAAATTGTTGCATAAAGTTTATAAAAATTTAGAATAAGCAATTATAGTAATCATTTTTGGTTAACAAATGTTTGAAACATGAGCAGTGAAGACTTGGGGTAAAATATTAGTGATGAAAGACTCCCTAAGTTTAATGGACCAAATTGGAATTTATATATATTTTGTCATGATCCCGATTATTCGTTTTTTTTCAGCTGTATATTTTGAGCAGAAAGATTATGACAAATGCATAGAAGTATCAGAAGAAGCCATTACCATAGGTCGAGAAAACAGAGCTGATTATACACATATAGCAAAGTAAGAAACAAAAGTCCCTTGCATCTTTTTATCTGGTGACATCTAACAGTTTTGTGACAAATATTGATCTGTACCAACAATATTTTATATATATGCATGTTTATATTAGGACTTGATGAGGTGCAACATATAAAAATGAGGTCACTGTGACTTTGACATTTGTCTCCATGTCCCAGTCCTCACGATGATCACCGGTCCTCCTAGCCAAGACTAGTAAAACTTTGTTCGGACCAGTAAATTTTTCAGTTTTTATTTTGAGCTATATAAAAAATAAATTCAAAAACTTGATTTGGACCAGTAAATTCAAATTTTCATTTCGAGGACTGAATTGTCCAATGACTATATTTTGCATGTATGTGTTTGGTCATGGGGTCGTGTCACGTTTAGTAATAATGTCACTGTGACCTTAATCTTTAATTGCAAGGCCAGATAATTACCTTTTTAGCTCACCTGACCCAAAGGGTCATGTGAGCTATTGCCATCACTTGGCGTCCGTCGTCCGTCCGTTAACTTGTTCATATTTTAATCTACTCCTCTGGAACAACTGGGCCAAATGGAACCAAACTTGGCAGAAAACATCTATATAAGGTCCTCTATAAAGTTTCTTCATTTGTTTCCATTCGGCCAACAAACATGGCCGCTGTTACTAAAAATAGAACATGGTAAAATTGCAGGTTTTTGGGTAATACATGTAACTCAAAAACCGTTAATAATATAAAAAATCTGACATGGAGTAAAAATGATCAGCACAGCAGAATCTACCTACCCTGCAATTTTGAAGTAAATCTGATTACCCATCTTGGAGTTATTGCCCTTTTTTCATCAAATTTTTAAAATTTTAATACTTTTCGTCCTTTATTTCAAAAGCTATAAGAGATAGATATTAAGTTTAAATTGCACAAATGTGCAGCATGTCAAGATCTACCTACACTGCAATTTTTAAGTAAATGCCATTAGCCATTTTGGAGTTATTGCCCTTTTTTCATCACATTTTCAAAATTTTAATACTTTTCGTCTTATATTTCAAAAACTATAAGAGATAGATGTTAAGTTTAAATTGCAAAAATGTGCAGCATGTCACGATCTACCTACCCTGCAATTGTGAAGTAAATCCCATAACCCATTTTGGAGTTATTTCCCTTTTTTCATCAAATTTTCCAAATTTTAATACTTTTCATCCTTTATTTCAAAAACTATAAGAGAAAGATGTTAAGTTTGAACTGCAAACATGTTCAGCATGTCAAGATCTACCTACCCTGCAATTTTGAAGTAAATCCCAATACCCATTTTGGAGTTATTGCCCTTTTTTCATCAAATTTTTAAAATTTTGATACTGTTCGTCTTATATTTCAAAAACTATAATAGATAGATATGAAGTTTAAAATGCAGAAATGTGCACCATGTCAAGATCTACCTATAGTGCAATTTTGAAGTAAATGTCATTACCCATTTTGGAGTTATCACCCTTTTTTCATCAAATTTTTAAAATTTTAATACTTTTCGTCTTATATTTCAAAAACTATAAGAGATAGATGTTAAGTTTAAATTGCAAAAATGTGCAGCATGTCACGATCTACCTACCCTGCAATTTTGAAATAAATCCCATAACCCATTTTGGAGTTATTGCCCTGTTTATTTCACTATCTATACTTACCTGCATCAACTTTTTGCAATGTTCTCGGGTCATCTTCCGCATTTGCCTGAATTCAAATTTCCCGCCTCAACAACCCATCGGTTACCTCCCTTAAAATACAAGCCTCGATTTCAGTTTTTGTTCGGACAGCCATGCTATGTCTTCAGCATAAATGGTCCTGATTTTATACAATTTTTTGGAGTATATTAATTGCTTTTTGGTTGAGAATACGTTTTTTTTTATAAAGCAGAAACCTTTATTTAACCTTGTTATTGTTTATTTTATTTGGATTACATATATATTACACGATGTCAGCGGATTTCAAACTTTGTATAAAGTGTGATAAATTGATTAATATTTTGGACGATCACGATGATTGTTATCGTCATCGAGTTTGTAACAGTAAATTTCCATGTGAGATTTGTAAATTTTGGACATTGGAAAAACGTCAGTCGGTCGAACGTATGATTGACAAAGCTCGCTTGGCGGCTACGAAAAAACAATCGAGATCGACCGATGTTGAGACTTGCCCTTCAACTTCAAGTCCTCTTACGGGGGCGCGATAAGTCGTTGCTTCAAGCCTTCTTACGAGGGCAGACAATCAAAACAATCAAAGTCTTCTTGCGGGGACAGTAAACACCCAAAGTCCTATTAGGGGGACAGTAACCACCCCTCTTACGGGGACAGGAGTCGTACAAAGTTCTTTGGCGGCGACAGGGACCTTCCAAAGTAACTCCCCTGTAGGTATTGGCAGTGTATATGATATTCACGCATCTAATATCGATCTTAATGCTCAGGCACGAACTGAAATGTTGTCTAATCCATTTATGTGGATGTTTAATTCGCCGAATCAACAAGACTTTTGGAAAGATTTTATAGACAAGAGAGTTCAGGAGGCCCTTAATCCTACACTCGTCTGCAGCAACGTCTGCTGCCACCTTTATCTTAAATACTTCAACCTCTGTTTCCACTAGTGTGTCATGCACTACAAACATGACTATGTCAACCTTCTCAAATGTCAGACGTAGGTTTGACAAGTTCTCCAATAACAATGATTATGAGGATGTCTCGGAGTTTTCAGTTTTGGCTCATAGCCAGTCATTAGGGTCAAAGAGTGATAATGGGGATAATGAAAATCCAGACCAGAATTCAGTGGCTGGTACTTGCTCAGACCAAGTTTTGATTGATCAGGCAGATATTAACAATAATTTTGGCTATACAAACCTTATGTGTAAAGTTGCAACAGAACTTGGTATCACGGTTGATAATGAAAAATCACAGGAGGTCCAGTACCAATCTGTCTCGGATCACTTGTCAGGTGAGAAGAAGAATAACTCCTCGCCAAGATGTAGGCCTTAGATGGGGTTGTCTTGAATGCTTTACATTCAGTCGATAAGGAATTTGTGAATAAAGGTACTCTACGTACTTTCAAAGCCTCAGATGATGAGAAATTCCAGATCAGTAGTGATCATTTTAATCAATTCTGTACCCCTCCTCATTTAGATGAAAATGCAGAGGAAGGTTTGACAAGTTGCAATGTACAACAGGGTCAGAGTAAAAATTTTGGATAAAAAAAAAAAAATAAAAAAATCACATTTTCATTTTAAGAACAGGGATTTGTTTGTACAAAACATAGAATTAAAAAAGATTGATTCTCAGTCTAGGCTTTTGTTGTGCCAAATATCACATGGTGTCTTGCTAACTTCGTATATTGCCAAGGTTAATAATGGTGATGATAGACTTGATGCATTAAAGGCATTGCTTCAAGTTTTCAAAGCAATGTCTGATGTTACTGCTCGTATTGCAGTTAATTCTGTGAAATGTAGACGAGTCTTGCATATTAAGGAGATGTCCTTTAAGAATAAGTCTACAGAAAACAAACTGAAACAATTATCTACTCTTGGTCCTAATTTATTTGCCGGGAAATTTTTTGATTTGCTTCATGACAGTGCTGAAAACATCCGTGATGCAAAGGAGACTCAGCATCTAAGAAAAACAAAAGTAGTTGACAAACAAGAGTCTAAGCACTCAAACTTGCATGTAGGGGCTAAACGCAAGGTTGTGGATGGTGATTACTCAGTTGACTCTGCAAAAAAATTCAAGTCCTCTGGTCCACATCAAAAACACAAATCAAACAACCAGGACAGAAGTGGTCAAAGTTCAATTTCTGACTCCTTTCATAAAAAGGGACCACGACAGCTGGGGTTTCGTCCCCAGAAGTGAAAAGATTGATAAGTTATGTACAGTTAGCCCAGGATCAGACCCAGGTAGGGTGTCATATACAGAATTTTGTGGACAAATGGAAGCAGGTAACTTCCGATCCCTGGGTGTTGAAAATAGTAGAGGAAGGGTTGCGTCTAAAATTTATAAGCAAGCCTCCAAAGTCCGGAGTGCGGATAACAAATTTGTTAAATATTGTACATATGTCAAATATTTTAGAAGAGGTAAAAAAATTATTAGGAAAAGGTGCTATAGAATTAGTACCACCAGGCCAGGAAGGCCAGGGTTTTTACAGCACCTTTTTCATTGTTCCAAAAAAAGACGGAGGTCTCCGTCCAATATTAAACTTGAAACCTCTCAATGTATACATGGAAAAATCTCATTTCAAGATGGAAACGCTAAGATCAATCATTCAAGCCCTCCATGTGGGGGAGTGGGGGTCCACCATAGATCTGCGAGATGCGTACCTACAAATTCCCATGTTTCCACCTCACAGGAAGTATCTGAGGTTTTGTGTACAGGGAGTTCATTACCAATTTCGAGCCATGCTTTTCGGCATCACGGTTGCACCAAGGGTTTTTACCAAACTAATGGCTGCAGTAGGTGGTCATCTATGAAGTCAACAAATTCACATTTTTATGTATCTCGACGATTGGCTAGTCAAAAATCAGATTCGAGAATTGTTACTTCATCAATTAAATCAAACAATACAACTTCTGGTAGATCTAGGATTGATAATCAATTTAGACAAATGCCATTTAGTTCCTTCACAGATAATTACCTATCTGGGTGCAGTTTTCAACCTGAACAAAGGGTTAGTTCTCCCCTCAGAGAACAGGTTTTTGGCAATCAATCAAGCAATTGCAGATATTATCTACATCCTCCAATGCCCAGCTTCCCTTTTCTTACGACTGTTGGGACTAATGGCTTCTTGCATAGACACAGTTCCATATGGCTGTTTACATATGCGCCCTATCCAAATATACCTTCTCTATTTCTGGCGCCCACATATAGATGGACTACAGTTCAAAATTCCAGTTTTTCCCATACTAGCAACACATTTAATATGGTGGCAACAAGAGAGGAATATTTTCAGAGGGGTACCCCTGCAGGGATATCCACACAACAAAGTTCTGTGGACAGATGCATCCAAGTGGGGTTGGGGTGCACACTTGGGCACTTGTCAGGTGGCAGGTCAGTGGCCGAAGGAATTTATCAATCATCATATCAATTGGCTAGAGATGAGAGCTGTATGGAATGCTTTGATAGAGTTTCAGGAGGAGATTCAGGGAGAGAATCTGCTTATCAGATGCGACAATGCCACAGTAGTGGCATATATATATACAAGCAAGGGGGAACCAAATCGATACCGCTTTGTCTTCTTTTATGGGACATGATGCAATGGTGTTTAAAACACAGCATTCACATCCATGCAGCTCATATTCCAGGGAAGAAGAATTGTTTGGCAGACAAGTTGTCCCGGAGTCAGAAACTTGTGCGTTTGACAGAATGGGCACTCAAACCATCAATAGTTCAACATATTTTTCAAATAATGGGAACCCCAAACATAGATCTCTTTGCCACTCGTGCCAACTCTCAGCTTCCAGTGTTTTGCAGTCCTTATCCAGATCCCCTAGCATGAACATGCGATGCACTGTCTGTGAGTTGGGAGGGGATATTCGCATATGCATTTCCTCCCCCATACTCATTCCCAAAGTATTAATGAAAGTCAGACAAGAGAATTGCTTAATTCTTCTAGTAGCACCTTTAGCTCCACATCAGTCTTGGTTTCCTCAGCTTCTAGAGTTAATAGTGGATGTTCCTCTAAAACTACCAGAATTACACGACCTGTTGTCTCAGAACAGAGGTCTGTCATTACATCCAAATCCCAGAAGTTTAAATCTGGCAGTGTGGAAAATATCTGCAGATCAAAATCTTCAAAGCAGTTTTCTTCAAAAGCTTCCAAATATATGGAACAATCTATCAGATCCTCCACACGGAGACTGTATTCCGTTAGATGGGAAATCTTTAGTAGCTGGTGTGCTGAAAGGCAAATCAGTCCCACTTCAGCTTCTGTAGGTAATGTGGCTGACTTTTTGGTTTATTTACATTCAGTTAAAAAGTGTTAAGTGGCTACTATTATAGGTTATAGATCAGCAATCAGTTCAAAACATAAAGGTTGGGATGGTCATTCAGTTAGCACTAATGGAGACCTTTCAAAATTAATCAAAGGTATTTTTAATTCAAATCCAACTTTGAAACCACTTCTCCCTAACTGGGATTTACCTTTGGTACTTTGGAGGTTATGTGATCCACCTTTTGAACCTCTTTTATCTTGTGATATAAAATTTTTAACATGGAAAACAGTATTTTTAATTGCATTAGCAACAGCATCCAGGGTTAGTGAGTTACACGCATTATCTGTGAAGGATGGAAATTTGAGATATGAGAGACATGGCATTAGACTTTTGCCTAATTTACAATTTCTCAGTAAGACACAGCGTTTAAATAACCCATGGATTCCAATTTTCCTTCCGTCTTTTCATAATTATGCTACAGAGGCTAGAGATTTGTTACTTTGTCCATATAGGGCATTGAAAATGTATATAAAACGAACTGAATCTCAAAGGGAACAGATTGATTCAGATTGTTTGTTTATTACACACCAAAAAGGAGTTTGTAAACCAGCTTCGAAAAATTCAGTGGCAAGATTGATCGTTTCCTTAATTAAGTGGGTGTATGAAGACACCAGCAAACATTTAAGTACAGTGTGTGCTCATGATACAAGGAAACTTGCTACTTCTTGGGCCTTGTTTAATGGAGCGTCCATAACTGAAATTATCAGAGCAGCTCATTGGGCATCTGAAAGTACTTTCACTTCATTCTACATGAAGGATGTACCTACCAAAGATTCAAGATTTGCTAGATTGGCTATATTAGAGACAGCCAAGAGGAAGTTTTAGGAGGTGGGTAACTGTTATTTTTAATTAGGCCTTCCCTCCACCCTTGAATTCTACAAATTCGAGGAATTATGTATTGCAAAAAGTTGATGCAGGTAAGTATAGATAGTGAAATAAACTGTGCGTTTTTTAAGTAAAACGCCTGTTTTTGAAGTATCTATACTTACCTGCATCACCCGCCCTCCTCCCCATACGGTCTTTTGGTCCATAAGTTGCCCTCACAACTGAAATCGAGGCTTGTATTTTAAGGGAGGTAACCGATGGGTTGTTGAGGCGGGAAATTTGAATTCAGGCAAATGCTGAAGACGACCCGAGAACATTGCAAAAAGTTGATGCAGGTAAGTATAGATACTTCATAAACAGGCGTTTTACTTAAAAAACGCACATTTTTCATCAAATTTTCAAAATTTTAATACTTTTCGTCCTTTATTTCAAAAACTATAAGAGGTAGATGTTAAGTTTAACTGCAAACATGTTCAGCATGTCAAGATCTACCTACCCTGCAATTTTGAAGTAAATCCCATTACCCATTTTGGAGTTATTGCCCTTTTTTCATCAAATTTTCAACATTTTAATACTTTTCGTCCTTTATTTCAAAAACTATAAGATAGATGTTAAGTCTAAACTGAAAACATGTTCAGCTTGTCAAGATCTACATGCCCTGCAATTTTGAAGTAAATCTTATTACCCGTCTAGGAGTTATTTCCCTTTTTTCATCATTTTTAGCTCAAAGGGTCATGTGAGCTTTTGTCATCACTTTTCGTCCGTCGTCGTCGTCTGCGTCTGTAAACTTTTCATACTTTCTTCTTCTTCTTTGAAACCACTGAACTGATTTGGACCAAATTTTGCAGAAATGTTCATTGGGAGGTCCTCTACTAAATTTGTTATTTTGGTGCAGATCGGAAATCCAACATGGCCGCCAGGGCCAATAATGTGTTCTGATTGGTTGAAACTTTGAAAATCTTCTTGTCAGAAACTACTTAGCTGATGGAATTGTAACTTTACAGAAATGATGACTGGATGGTCCTCTACTAAATTTGTTATTTTTGTGCCGATCGCATATCCAAGATGGCCGCCATGACTCGACTTA
>MJUT01055566.1:613389-628251 GCA_002080005.1 Gigantidas platifrons
TGAATCGTTTGCTGATCGGAAATTAAAGATGGCCACCATGACTCGACTTAGTTTTAACATAGGACCTAAGGAAAAAATGTTTAAAAGTCTTCTCCTCTGAAACCAGCAAGTCAATTTAATGCAAACATGGCATGAATGGTCCTGAGGTGGTCAACTTTCAAAATTATGTCCTGTGAGCCCGACCTCCATCCAAGATTGCCGCAGTCAGCGGACATAGTTTTAACATAGGACCCTATGGGAAATTTTTTTATAAGTCTTCCCTCTGAAACCAGTCAGCCAATTTAAAGCAAATATGGCATGGATGGTCCTTGGGTAGTATACTTTTAAAATTGTGTCCGGTGACCACTACCTCCATTCAAGATGGCTGCCATGAGCAGACATAGTTTTAACATAGAACCCTATGGGATTTGAATAGTAACTTAGATGTATTCGGCATGCAGACATTCTTAAGAGGACTTAGTTATGTCAGGTGAGCGATACAGGCTCATGTGAGCCTCTAGTTTAGCTCACCTGGCCCAAAGACATTATCTTTTATTCATAAATATAGAAAACAGTTAAGGTAATGATTATCTCCCTTTGAAATTTGTTTCAGTATCATTCTATTGTCAGGTGAGCGATACAGGCTCAGTGGGCTGAGCTTCTAGTTTTTAATCATATAACTTTCATATTTTATATCTATTAGGATAAGGAAAACATATGTTTCAGTTTACTATAAGTACCAAAGGTGAATTTTTATTATATAGGTTGTATTTTAATATAAAAAAAAATCAATTTGAGCTACTGTATGCCGTTTAAAAGTATTTAGTTCTATAGACCAGTGAACTGCATCAGAGGTGTAATGGTTAGCGTGCTCGCCTCGAGAGCGGTAGGTCATGGATTCAAGCCCTGATGGGGTCAAACCAAAGACTATGAAATTGGTATTTGTTGCTTCTCCTCAAAGCATGCAGCATTAAGGAGAAAGAGCAAAGACTGGTTGGCTCAGAACAGGATAAAGTGTACGAGTGGAGCGACATGTCTATCCTCAGACTGTTGTTTCAGTGAGCTAGCACTATAAAAATCCAACTAAGTGTGTTGGTCTACTACAAAGCAGACCTCATCATCATCATCATCTCATTGAAAATTAACTTGTTCTCACCATGATATAGTAGAAAAATTGCTGAGTACTTGGTGTTAACCCTTTGACTGCGACATTTCATGTATAATCATAATGTCCTGTGCAGCATTATTCTTGACGTGACCTTTTCAGCAGAGTGACGTCATTTTTACAGCATTGTGACGTTACTTACCATTTCTTTTAAATTTTAAAGTGGTTATTATAGACAAAAATGTATATGAATATATGTATCTGACTTCATATTGTGCAAACTAATTATAATATATTTGAGTAACTTATTCTTTATAAAGAAAATAAAAATAAAAGTAAATTTCTTTTTCAAGGGACATATATGTCCCTAGCGCAGTCTACCAACAAGGAACATGTATGTCCCTAGAGCAGTCAAAGGGTTAAACAACAATCACTCACTCACTATAAACCAGTGTTGTACCAATAATGCATAATTTATGTTAAATGTTATTTTTAGGGCACTTGCACGTGCAGGTAAAGCTTACCTAAAGAAAGAAGACGATGCCAATGCATTACGATACTTGAACAAATCTTTATCAGAACATCGGACCACAGAAACACAAAAACTATGTTATGAGGTATTTATCAATTCTTAAGTATTCTTATCTGATCTGATTCAAAGAAAGGCATGAGATATTATTATTAGTTTGCATCTGTTTGAGATTTTCACCTTGTATTTTTCTCTGAAATCACTTAAGTGTTTTGCCTGCTGATTAGTTATTCTATATGATCAAGTACAGGACATAGTTGATTAGTTATTCTATATGATCAAGTACAGGACATTCTTGATTAGTTATTCTATATGATCAAGTACAGGACATACTTGATTAGTTATTCTATATGATCAAGTACAGGACATACTTGAACGTTCCATATCAACAAATGGATCAGTGTCAATTTTGGTTGTCAGATCAATTCAGTTTTACTTTGAAGATTTGTGTGATTTGACCAGCAAAGGATTGATTTATATTTTTTGGTGTTTTAACACTACTTTCAGCAATATTTCAGCTATATCATGGCGACCAGTTTTAGTGGTGGAAGAAGCTGGAGGACCCAGTGCCGGAGAGAACCACCGACAATGGGCAAGCAACTGGTAAACTTTATCACTTGCGGCTGCGAGTCGAGTGCACCCTTTTTTTTTGTAATTTACAAAGCTGGGCACGAACCCACACCATTTTGGTGATAGGCTTATATGAGTTGTTAGGTAGTCCAACTACCTAACTCATAATCATTGAGCCACCCGGGCCCTCGACCAGCAATGGTCGTCTGAACATGACCCTTTATGGAATGTTGTAAGATCTCCCACACAATGATAAAGAAACAGGAGGGGGGGGGGCAAGTTAAGTGTGGAGATCTAATTTAATTACATTGGATTTGCACAAGATTGTTCTTCCATTTAGATTTGATACATATATAACTTAATGGGTTTTTTTGGAGGGTTATTTTTGTTTCTTTTTACTGAATGTTAGCTTTTTGCAGACATTTTTCTTGTGACAATGACGTCTTTGTCCTAGATCTGATTCTAAAAAAAAACTGTTATTTTCATTGAATCTCTATAGTGAACCAAATTGTATTATAGGACATGTCTTTCATGAATATTCTTATAAGGACATAGGTCATTCATCTTTATGACGTTGCATATACAGATTTTGTTATAATGTTATATTTGTTAATAGGTCGACAAACGTATGAAAGAAAAAGAGAGACTTGCATATTTAGATCCCGAAAAGGCTTTAGAAGCGAAGACTTTAGGAAATGAATATTTTAAAAAAGGTTAGTTTTTTTTTTTTTTTACCTCACCTGGACCTAATATCCATACAAGTTATTTTTATCACTTTTTGATGGTTCTTCATAAAAGTTTCATTTTTTGTGTTGTTCAAAAATCCAAGATTGCCACCACGACAGGACATTATTTTACATAGACCCCTATATATTTATGAATACAAGTCTTCTTTCTCAGAAATTACTAATATGCTTGAACCTTAAAAGCACATAAATAATCAGGCAAGCCTTTACTTTGGTTTTAACAACATCAGAGTCAGTTTTTAATTTACTTCCTTTAAAAGAAACCTAAATCTAATGGTATCATACCACTCCACTTGGTTTTTCAACTTAATGAAATATTTAGGAGTATATTAGTTGCTGCTTTCATCTGTTCATTCAATGTAGATTTTTTGCAAATGATATTTTAAGTTATGTTTGTCCAACATCAGTGGTTGAAAATATCATGACTAGGGTAATTTTCAGGTGGACTCATTGTACAGAACTATCCTTAAAGTCTGTCAGACCTTAATTTTCATTCGCTTAAGTTAAAATTTGCTACTTTTATAAAATTGTCTGCCTAAATATAAGAAAATATTATCAAAATGTAGATCTATAAACAAACACAATGCAACTGTTAAGTGTGTTCTGGTCTGGAACAAACATTTCTTTAATTAAATTTTTGGAGCACGCTGTTTGTTAACGTAGTATGAATCAATTAAAATACATTCTGTGGTTATTTTTTATTTCAGGAGATTACCCAACAGCAAAGAAACATTATGATGAAGCAATCAAATGTAATCCTGACGATGCTAAATTGTTTAGTAATAGAGCAGCATGTTATACAAAATTAATAGAATTTAATCTAGCTTTGAAAGATGCTGATAGGTGTATAGAATTAGATCCTAAATTTAGTAAGTTTCATTGCAATAAAACCACATAGATGGTGTAATGGTTCTCGTGCTCATCCCGAGTGCAGTAGATCGTAGGGTTGAGCCTCCTCAGGCCTCTATATTAACATATTTTTCAACTTGTTCACTTCTATAATTAGCGATAGAGTACTTCAATAGAAACTGATATTTTTAAACACATTAAAATAATTATTTAAGAAGTTTTTGTCTGTTAAAATGACAAAGCAACACATTTTGATCATAGAAAATAATCTCCAAAAGGTAGGACAGTCATTTTTTTCACTTGTCCCATCGGACAACCATGATACAAGATCTACTTGTCCGACGTCAGTTTTCACTGGTATCGGACAAACGTTAATGTTGAGGCCTACTCCTGTGGGGTCAAAACAAAGACTATGGAATTGGATTTGCTGCTTCTCCACTAAGCACACAGTATTTAGGTTCAATAGCAAAGACTGGTTGGCTCTGAGTTAGGATAAAGTGTCCCGAGTGGAACAGAATGTCTATCCATGGATTGTTGCTTCAATAAGCTAGCAATATAAATTTCCAACTGATGTAACTGGAAAATTGCTTACTTGGTGTTAAAAAACATTGACCCTCCCACCCTTCATTGTAATACTAATCAGTCATGTGTATTATACTGTAGTAAAAATATAGAATCAACTACAGACAGTGCTAAACTTGACACACACTTTTCCAGAAATTATGTGTCAGAATTGGCAAAGTTGCCAGAGGTCGGTTAAAATGTTCTTTGATATGCACAAGAACTTAATATAAGATGGCGGAACTTAAAGATGGAGTTCAGAACAGTAGACAATTCTATATAAGGACATAAATATATATATATATACAGTGAAACCTGTCTAAACCGAACCCTGAGTAAACCAAAAACCTGCCTAAACCAGACAGACTTTACAGTCCCATCTACTAAATGTCTATGTAATTTGAACCTGTGTAAACCAAGCACCTGTCAAAACTGAGCAAATTCTTCAGTCACAAAGGGGTTCGGTTTAGACAGGTTTTCCTGTATATATATTAATAAAATCCGTAAATGTTGTATACATATTTTGTGAAATTTGTAATAAAATTATATATGTTGGAGAAAAGGAGATGCACTGTATCACAGACATTTATTGAATGGTATCCCTTATCTGTAGAAAAGCAGATGATCCAAAGTCCTGACTTAGTTTATTTTTGAATAAACAAATTCAAGTTAACATGACTTTTAAAGAAATCATGTGTCTTCACACAATTTTTTCACCTGTATGGTTATTTATGTACATTAAAACAACATGATATTGAAGCAAGATTAATAGAATCTAACACCGGTGACAGATTAATATCGAGAAATCTCAGACACCCAAGGGTGTCTGAGATTTCTCAATCTTGACCTGTCATCGGTGTTTGATTATTTTTCTTACACAGACATCCCCGCAAATTTGTTTTTTATTCTTTGCGGTGAAATTCTGTAAGGGTGTGTGTTATTTGGTCACATATCATGAAATGAATATTTGGCAATGAACAAGCACGTCACCTTTTTATAGAACAATTTGACTGGGTAAATCCATATAATTTTATTCTCAGACATTTCCCTGACCTACATTTGACTTGTGTTTACATGTACCATATTTATATGCTTGTGTATATTCGAAGACGACCGCATCACAACCATCAATGAAATAATATGCACAATGTGAAAGAAACACCAAATCACGAATGCTTCAAATAGTAATAATATTTAAAATTTGACTTTCATGTCACAATAAATATAACAATAGTAAAGAAAACGTTTGTTTTTAAATGAACAAATCAACACACACACTGTTATTAGAAATGTATGTCATTTCACTGTGACGTCAATAACTCAGACAGCTGATTGATTCAGTGAACAGGAAATCGATAAGTGCTAACTGTTGGCAAAAATCATACGCACGTTCAAAAATTACACAAATTAAGAGTTTTAAAAAAGCATATTTTATTTTAATCACATATACAAACAATATTAACAAAGGATCACAACAAAGTTATAATATAACACTGAAAAATCTTGAAGCGACGATTACTTTTGGCAGGTACAAGGGCGTGTAGCTTGTCTTACACCAGGGGGTGTAAGACAGAAAAATCTTTTCCCATGAAAATTGAGAACTACTTTATCCACTGTGTAAGAAAAGTTGTTCCTTTCAATATCTTGAAAGTAAATTAATATAGACCGCTTGTGAGTAAAATGGACCACAAATTACTCAAATACATAGGTAATTAGTGGTAGAATAGTTGTTTGGCAAGACTTTTGACATTTTGACATGTCTACTTTTGACAAGTTTCAATGCATTTGCAACCAAATGATCTATATCGTGTCATATTTATAGTGGGGGCATGACAATTTGTAACAATTAACTCATCAATATATTTTATTTTTAGTTAAAGGATATTTGAGGAAAGGAGGTATATACGTTGCCATGAAAGAACCAGCTAAAGCAGCCCAGGCCTACTCTAAAGCATTAGAGATAGATCCAAACTGTGAGGTAAGTGTTATCTTCATATAACACTGAATTTAAGATACTCTCTCTGCAAGTCACTGACATACTTTATTACAAGGTTGTATCAAGTATATCTGGCATCAGCAGGAATCAAATTCCGATTGCCAAAGGTAAAAGATATGTTTCATGGGACGAGAAAATTTGGTAACATGTCACAAACTACACTTATAAGCTCATATGAAATATCTTCTTGATCTAGGAGCATACTATTCTTACAACACATGGTACCGGTTTATGTCCTACCATTAACATATGGGTTATGCATAGCCAGTTCTATATATTTAGGTCCCTGAAGCCAAGGAAAACCTAGTTCTAATCACAGGGTTTCCCTCTGAGGTATATCTCCATGACGTTTTTGTTGTTTCTGTTTTTCAACAATTGTAATGTTAAAAAGAAAATAAGAATGTAACGTCAACAGGGGCCGTCGTGCTCGTGATCATATGGTAGTTGAATTTTCAACTATCACCACTAATGCTGTGAGTTTGAACCCCATTCATGGCAAGGTGTACTCAATACAACATTATTTGATAACGTTTGTCAATGACTTGCAATAGGTCTGTGGTTTTCTCCGGGTACTCTGGTTTCCTCCACCAATAATACTGACTGCCATGATATAACTGAAATATTGTTGAAAGTGGTGTTAAACACCATAAACCTGTAATGGAAACATAACCTAGATACATCTTTACTTTTGGTCCAAACTAAAAATAAAAAATACAAGTCTTATATTAAATTTATTATTATCCGTCACTGGGTAAACTTTGATTAATGGCATTGATCAAAGTAAAAATTCTGTGGTCACATTGAAATGCCTTCTGTAAAATGTCCAATAAACCATATTTACTAGTCACAATCAGATGCACATTTTATCTTTCACAAAGGGTTAATTTTAAAGTTCATTACACACAACTGATTTTGCCATTTTATGAGGCCCAAATGTTTATAATTTATGAAAATCATAGACATTTTCAGTATCGTTAAACAGTTTCTCAGAAATAATATCTTGAATTTTAAACTTAGAGGAAAAAAAACATGCTGCATATATTTTCTTCACAAGCTTTTTCAATTATATTTTTATCTGTTGTAGTGTTAAAGTGTGTTAATATTAACATAGAGGTACATAGTTTCAAAAATATTGTGCATTTTATCATGGTCAACATTAATTTTTGTTGAAAAATATGAATTTTGTGAAGTTTTTGCCTACACTTTGATGTATGTAGTATCTTCGGAATAATCTAATTCAATCCATTTTGTCTGAATTGCTAAATTCTT
The DNA here is from genome assembly GCA_002080005.1 of Gigantidas platifrons. Lineage (NCBI taxonomy): Eukaryota > Metazoa > Mollusca > Bivalvia > Mytilida > Modiolidae > Gigantidas > Gigantidas platifrons. The sequence continues at coordinate 620,994 of MJUT01055566.1, forward strand.
CACTTTTCTGGAAAGGATTTTTAATTTCCTTTCATTTGATATATAGTTTATTATTCTTGGGCGAACGGTTGTATACTTATCAAAATTTAAACTCAGGTACGTTATTCATTGAATTTTGTCTACGGACAGAACATTTTCCCTTATATTTAAATATTCGGTAAGTTTTAATACTGTCAGGAATTAAGCAATTATAAATGTTTCAAATGTTTATTGGATAAACATCAAACCAGAAAAAATACAATTTTTAAGTTGTAACTCAACTTCAAATACTGCATACATAATATATTTTTTTTTTCAAGATAAAAGTCTTTTTAATATACATGTATATGAATTTGTTGTATAATTTGAAATGTTGACTTTTTCTGCTAACATAAATAAAAATCACTTGCAAATAATTTTTTGTAGACGCCTGAAAAGTCTCAAATAATATGAAAAATCATACGTCTACGGACGGGACAATAATATGCTGGTTTTTTTTGTTTTTTTTTTATTAATTAACAATATGTTTTTATATTGTCATTAATTAAAACAAACAGAATTGTTTCAAATGTTACTTAAACAAAGATACAATAAGCATAAGTATCATTTTTAGCTCACCTGACCCAAAGGGTCAGGTGAGCTTTTGTTATCACTTTGCGTCCGTCGTCGTCGTCCGCGTCTGTAAACTTTTCATACTTTCTTCTTCTTCTTTGAAACCACTGAACTGATTTGGACCAAATTTGGCAGAAATGTTCATTGGGAGGTCCTCTACTAAATTTGTTATTTTGGTGCAGATCGGAAATCCAACAGGGCCAATAATGTGTTCTGATTGGTTGAAACTTTGAATATCTTCTTGTCAGAAACTACTCAGCCGATGGAATTGTAACATTATAGAAATGATGACTGGATGGTCCTCTACTAAATTTGTTATTTTTGTGCCGATCGCATATCCAAGATGGCCGCCATGACTCGACTTAGTTTAACATTGGACCCTATGGGAATTTCACATTTTCATCTTTTTTTCTGAAACCACGAAACAGATTTGAACCAAACTTGGCAGAAATGTTCATTAGATGGTCATATACAAGATTTTTATACGGTTTTGCAAAACCGTATTTACTTGTGGCCTTTCGGCCATTTTTGTTTGTTTACATGACAACCGTCATGATCTTATCACCTGTTCCGCATTCTCTTAGTCTTAGAAAATAAATATTGCAGTAGCATTTTGTTGAAAATGCTAAGCTATAGAAGTACACACCCGTTTGTAGCTACATTAAACAGCAGGCGCCTTGTATATTGTTGACCATATAGTTTATAAAATGTTTGAAATTTATTGTTTCGTTAAAACTTTCAGCTGATCTATAAAAGTTATATTCCTTAATAAGGGAGAGAATTAAGTCACCCTTTTAAAAATGTAGAAGTAATTAATAATTTTTAATAATATTTCCATTCCTAAGTCAACAACATGTTGATTTTATACCCATCATCTGATACTGTGTCTTGTCTGTAGACACCACTCTCTCATTTATTAAATCAGGAATTGCAACATACTACTTAAGATTAAGAAAAAGTAGTTCATTTATTTGTTTTATTCAACATTTTAAGTCCGTAAACAACTAAAAAATGGAGCAGTAGAATTAAATGGTATCTATTTTTTTCCACTGAAAATTCATGACATTTTTACATTTTCCATTATTGCCATGTATAATTTAGTTCAGTCTAATAATAAAATGACTGATCAGTAATTAAATACATTAATTTCAAGGGTACAGTACAACTGATTATGATTAAAAGAACATATTGACAATTAATAGCCTGGAATAAGAGTTTAAATTTTGTCTACGGACAAGACATTTTGGACTTCGTGCCCAATACTGGTGTATAATAGTGATGGTAAAAATGATCTTGCCATGTTTTCATATCTACACAATAACAAGTTCTCAGCATAGCAACAGATATGTTATTACACTTTTAGTTTACTAAGATAATGCATGTCTACGGACAAGACACTTTTCTAACAAAATTCGGCAGTCTAATATATAACCCATTTTACTCAGAAAAAAGCTCTGCCAACCTAATTTTGAGAGATATTCTCAGTTAAAACATGAGTAAGTAAACAGAAAACATCTTAATGTATGAAATTTTCTTCATTTTTCTCTCTTTTTTTCTTATTCTGAACAAGCTTAAAATTGATAATGAAAATTTCATAACGATCAGGGGTCTTTGCATTTTTGTCATAATTCTGGAACCAATCATCATATTTGTTTGCAACAACTTGCAAAACAAAGATAAGAGAATTTTCTTTAATGATATAGCAAAAATTATGATCAAGACACTTAAAGTTTTATACAATAAACTGGTGAAAATAGTACAATTTTAAATGAAACAACATAACGTTAGTTTTTTGCAACTTTTGTCACATATATTTTGAAATATTTTTTATATGGTTGTTCACTTACCCAATCTTCAGTCTGCACCTTGAAGCTCTGTTCCTCTGGTACAATTTAAACCAAAAATACAATAATTTATGTCTTCTATCATCATGTAAAGACTCTATAACACAGACCTAGTATGAAATGTGCATCTGATTGTGACTAGGCCGATTATAGCTTACAATTTTGTTTTTAAAGTGACACTATGAAAAACATATAGTCTCTAACATTGTTTCTGGTTTATTACGATAATTTCTCAAATCGAGATAGTTAAATTTTCACATTTTAAAGTTCAAGGTTTACGGAGAACTTTAAAATGTGAAAATTTAACTATCGAGATTTGAGAAATTATCGTAATAAATGGGAAACAATGTTAGAGATTGTTTCTCTTATGAACCACTAAAAAATATTTGTTTGATTCTTTTTCTCACTAATTTAACAAAATATATGGCAGTTTTTCACTGTCTCAAATCGACATCCAATGACGTCACTGATATATACTTCAATTGACGTCACACCCGTTAAGGAATGTTTTTGAAGCAATGATGGAGAAGGGACAAGATTCCAGATGAGGGGTTCGTGATGACGGTACGGTTAGTTACGGTTAATTAAGCGATTTTATTGATACAATGACATTTTGCGAAGCGTAACATTTTTACGGGAAAAGTAGCATGAAATTCTTACCTCACCCACGGGTTGAGACATAATTGCATAATTGACCAATCAGCGACTGAGAACAAAGTGATCCACACGTTGATTATCGATTTCTTCTCACACGGGTTGAGAAGTGTAAAAATTGAACAAGAATTAGAGAAAAACATGTAATATACCTTATATGATTATTTTAGGAAGCCAATCAAGGCTACAGGGATGCTAGAATGGCTGAAGGCAGCGACCCAGAAGCTGTGCGGAAAAGAGCAATGGCTGATCCTGAAGTAACTCAGATTCTCAAAGATCCAGCAATGCAAATGATACTTCAACAAATGGAAAAAGATCCAAAGGCAGTCAGAGAGTAAGATTATTTTTTAAAGAAAAGTTTATTATTCAGATAATTTTCAAAAATACAGAAACTGCATCGGTGATGTAATGGTCAGTGTGCTCACCTTGAATGAAGTTTATTTTCTATCTTGATGTGTTACTTTTTCGATCTTTCTTAATGTATTTCTTAAAACTAGTATACTAGGATCTCATACAAAGACCATATGCATCCTTTTTTTCTTCAGTAAAGAAAAAAGTGAAAAAAATATGCTACCCAACCATAAGATCATAGAAAATGGAAAATAACTTGCTGATTTTAGATATAATATTTATGTTCTTTCAACATCTAACATAAAAAGACAAATTCCTGCTTCCCACATATTCCAGTCGTGATCAATGGTAACCGGTACTTAATTGCATTAAACCATTGATTTGTTATGAAATTCCTTCCATTTTCCAACTCTGATTAAATATATAGCGACGGCTTAAAAGTTTGGTTACACACTGATTGATAGCCTAATAAACAAGTAGTTTGGTCAGTTTTATTGGTGGAAGAAACTGGAGTACCAAGAGAAGACCACCGACCTGCCACAAGTCGCTGACAAACTTTATCACATAATGTTGTATCAAGTACACCTCGCCATGAGTGGGATTTGAACTTACAACGTTAGTGGTGATAGGCACTGATTGCATAGGTAGCTGTAAATCCAACTACTATACGATCACGGCCACGACGGCCCCTTGTTGGGTTTAAAAAAGAAGAGAAGGATAATACTAACTAATATATTTATATATTTCAGTCATCTACAGAATCCTGAAGTGGCAGCCAAAATAGAAAAGTTAATGGAATGTGGTATAATTGCTCTTCGTTGACACCAGTTTCAGATAGAGACCTAATGTCAGGAATTTTTATTGGATGATCAAACTGTTTATATATAAACAAAGCAAGAAGACACGTTTATACACTTGTTTCTTGAGATACACTATTTAGTGCTTCATTGTTTGGGAACAATGCATTTAATTCAGCCTATTTATTTCTACATTGAATTGAAGACTTCATTTACAGATTCTGTATACTATATCCAGGGCTCACCAAACCAGACGAAGTGGGCGACTTTTTCGCCTTGGTTTCAATGAAATCACCCAATTTCTGTCAAAAAGCAAAGTTTAAGTCGTCAGTCTTTTCAAGTCAGTATTTTTTTCACCAATAATCATACTTTTTCTTCAATATTCACATAAAAGAACTCCCATGTTCCTGAAATATGACCTATACAGGGTTTGATGTTCAATATTTTATTTCAAACTCGTTAATTGCATCCTTTTAATATCATTGTGCAGCACGTTCGTTTTGTGAAAGGTAGGGGCACATGTGGTAAAGGGGGAAACAAATGTTAAAATTTTGATCGATTTTTGGAAGTTTCCCAGATTTTCCCTCACTTCGCCCTTAAGTCAACTGAAAGAGAAGTCGTCGCCCTGTTTTTACTATGTGTGGTGAGCCCTATATATCATTAGAATCTTCTTGTTGTGTCTGTATTGTGCAATTCATCATTAGTTTGCTCACAAGGTTTAAACTTATGTTCTCAGGAATTGGATCATTTAACTGAACTCCATTAAAATTCATATATATTGATTAGAATTGAGATAATTACAGGTTAAATTTCACAAGGTTTTAGATTTGTATGTTTGCTTATTTTAGACATCCACACTAGGCTGTATGATTTTAGTTGCATAATTATCGACATACATAGGATTATTTGACAAAAACACATTTTTAAGAAAGGACAATTTAATTTTGATTTTTATTAAACCCTCGTCATATACATTTATAAAAAGAATTCTTATTTTCAATGTGATTAAAATCATGTTTAATATTCTATGTTCCCATAACGTCTGACATAACTCATTTAAACTTTTGCTATGTGAACTTTAGATTAACGATTTAAAAAACACACTGGCAAAATCTTCCTCAATATTGACGTTGTTAGTTGAGCATGTCATATATTTACGAGCTTTTTTTTCTATTTTATTTATGAAGTGCAAGTAAAAATAATGAGATAAAATTCTTACATCATTTAGTATTGTCAGTTACCTGTTCTTCGATAGAGAGGTTGATAAATAACGAGAACTCTCGATAATAAGTTAGACTTGCAGTAGGACAGTTCATAATATGTTCTCGTGCAATGCTCTTTGTTGTCTAACCAACATGTGTTTCGAATAATTTCTGGAATGAATGAAGGAAACATTAATTTTGACTATTAAATCCAGAGGAATATGATCTTTTATCAACGAAATACCCAGGTCACTGTAATTTTACTATCCGTGCATCTTCACTGAAACTTGTGTATCCCTTCTTTATATTGTCTGTTTTTTGTAATAATTAAATTAAGAATAGAATTTGTTACAAATTACAGAACATGACTACTATTATATAACTAAAATATTATTGAAAGTGGTATTAAGCACCATAACCCTAACTCCCTAACCCCTGTTTTGTATATAAAGTGATATAGAATAAATTTACGTAATTATATAAAATATGAATATAGTATAAATATGTTTTATTAGGATTTCTGATTCAATTTTCAGTGATTAGAATACAAAAAGTATTCAGAAACAGACTATTTTTTTTTTTCAAGTAACTATTTAAATTCAGACTAGAGTTATCTTTCTTTTCTTTTTTTCAAGGTTGATTTTCAGGAAAACTGCATCTGACAATGATATGGATGTAGATTATTTTATATATTGTCATATTCCACAATTTATCTGAAGTAATATTTTCACTGAAGGTGCAGGGCATGGAAAATTAATTTTCCACCCAAAGATTACAAAAAATGGACAGTGTTTTTATTTCTTTGGGCTTTAGAAAAGAAATTCTTTGTAAATTTGATGTGCAAATGATAAATTAATAATAGTTTCCATTTGGTTCTCACATCTATTTGTTACAACTCCGAAAACATGGATAGGACAAAATTAATTGCTTTTAATTTTATTAACTTTTCATAATATTGTTTATTGATCTTTTCATATTCATTGTTTAGCTACGAAATTTCATATGTCTACAAATGTACATATTTATTTAATGTCTCCCATAACACTAGAAAATAAAATGATCATATGTGTCTATTTTATTCAACTATTTATTGTACAATTTCCTGTCTTAATGATTACAAATTAAAAGATTCTTTATGAATTGTTACAGGTATCAGATAGTCAGAAGCATCACATCTCATATTGATGTGATTAATTTGTACATGTACAATAAACACAAATATTGTAATTCATTTGAACAATAAAAGAAAATTGAAGAATTTAAATAAACTCGTCAAGGAAATATGTTTTTACTTATTTTTGTGTCATTAGTTTGAATTGGTTTAGGTTAGGTTTATGGTGTCTGACAACACTTTCAACAATATTTCAGTTATATCGTAGCGATCAGTTTTATTGGTGGAAGAAACCGGAGTACCTGGAGAAAACCACCAACCTGCCGGAAGTCACTGATAGTATCTCCTCCTTGTTGAATATATTTATTTATTCTTTGTACCAAGAACAAATTACAACTGGAAATATAAGTAACATTGAGTGAGTTTATATATGATCTTGTAGGTGTGGTGTGAGTTTATATATCTTGTAGGTCTGGTGTGAGTTTATATATCTTGTAGGTGTGTGAGTTTATATATCTTGTAGGTGTGATGTTAGTTTATATATCTTGTAGGTGTGGTGTTAGTTTATATATCTTGTAGGTGTGGTGTTAGTTTATTTATCTTGTAGGTGTGGTGTTAGTTTATATATCTTGTAGGTGTGATGTTAGTTTATATATCTTGTAGGTGTGGTGTTAGTTTATATATCTTGTAGGTGTGGTGTTAGTTTAT
>MJUT01055566.1:633047-659197 GCA_002080005.1 Gigantidas platifrons
GTATGTGGCTATATCTAGATGAGTTACAGTTTAAGTTCGAATTTCGTTCCGGTCGAATGATTTTTGGCTGAGTTATGGCCCTTGAACTTGTATTTTTTGTTCAAATTTGAACTTTTCCGGACTTTTTTTTTACGTCCTTTGATATATTGACTTGATATTTGGTTTGTGGCTATATCTAGATGAGTTACAGTTTAAGTTCGAATTTCGTTCCGGTCGAATGATTTTTGACNGTATGTGGCTATATCTAGATGAGTTACAGTTTAAATTCGAATTTCGTTCCGGTCGAATGATTTTTGGCCCTTGAACTTGTATTTTTTGTTCTCTATTGTAAGTTGTCCTGATTTTTTTTTACATCCTTTGAGATATTGACTTAGTTTAAAATCTAGTCACTGCAAGGTGATACTTCTAATATTTTAGGTCCTCTGATTTTTGCGGCCGGTAGGGGACAATGTATTGCTATGTGCAATACTCTCAGAATTCTTGTTTATTTTTAAATTGGAACAAGAAGCATAGATGCATTTAGGTTGTGTTGATATTCCTATCTTATTTTGTGGAGCCGTCGTGGTCGTGATCGTATGGTAGTTGGATTTACTTTTTGCAATCAGTGCCTATCACCACGGAAGTTGTGAGTTAGAATCCTGCTGATAGCGAGGTGTACTCGATACAACATTATGTGATAATGTTTGTCAGTGACTTGCCACAGATCCGTGGTTTTCTCCGGCGGTTTCCTCCAGCAATAAAACTGCCCACCACGATATAACTGAAATATTGTTGAAAGTGACGTTAAACGCCCAAGTAAAAATTCAACGTTTTTGTTGTTATGCAATTCCCAGTCTGGCAAATAAAACGTTTACCTTATTAAAACATCTATGTATATATAGGGGGTGGAGATACTCTTCAATGTCCATTATCTAGAACTAACATTCGGTGGTGTTTCTACCTACAGTCTATTGTTAAATGTGGATACAATATGTAACTAAAACACTACTGAATGTCAAAACCAAGAACTATAGAGATCGTGTGGGAAGATTTTTAAGAGCATCTTGTTGACTTTTAACCCAAACATGAGAACAGACTATGGTTTCTAAATGACAATCTACTTCATCTTGTGTATTGCACCAAATTATACAAACAAGATTATTTGCAGATCAAATTTTCACAGTTGACGGTAGTTTTAAATCTATAACACTTTACTTAGGAGTTTTGAATGTGACGGGACTATGGATAATCAGATTAAAAACATATTAAAACTATATACAGATTACTTTCATCGAGTGTTTGTCTATATTGATCTTGTTAACACGTTCTAGATGTAGATATGTAGAATAATGTTCTGGAATATATATTAATTTTTGTACCTATATAAGTTAGTGGATACACCTTGTTTGGATAAAATGTTGGAAATTCCGAAAGTGGAAATAAACTATAATAATAATAAACAGTTTCACTTAGATTTTGTCAGTATGAAATCTAAGACATTCTCACAACCTGGAAAATATGGAAGGAATGATGTTAAAATGGAATGGAATGACAAACCTATGAAGTGTAAGGAGTTTTCATTTCATGAGCTCGACGAGAAACCACAGACTGCACATGGATTTAGGAGAGGAAGAATTGTTGAGCAGAAAGTGAAACAGTCGACAGGTGACTTTTTTTACGAAGAAGTTCCATGTACTCCAAGACAGAGAACGGCAACGGAAGATTTTACACTATCTGGACAAAAAGTGAATTTACAAACAGGTGATGAAACGAATTCTAACGTAGTTCCACCTCGAGAATGGGTGATTGAGAAATCTCGTACATTACCGGATATAAAAGAATGTTTGACACCGTATTCAACACCAATCAAACTGTATAAACAAATTAGACCCAAAATAAGAGACAAATTGAATGTCAGCACCGAAAGCTTGGCTTCAATCGACATATTAGTGAAAGAAACAGAACCTAAACAAACAAACAAAGAAGAATTGAATTCAAAAAAGTCAGAAAGTGATAGTTTACCGAAAATCAATGATGCAAGCTCAGTTGATACGTGTAACCAAAGTAAAAAAGGTATCAGCGTATCACTCCAGACAGACGACTACTTGTATTATAACACGGATGATAATCCAAGACCAACAACCACAAGTCAAGGCAATCGTCCAGTGAGATATAAACCGCTAAAAATCATGTCACCTACAATAACTAAAAAGTTGCCAAACGTGCATAAAAAGAAATCGTTGACATCGCGAGAAGCACCGAGACGAAGGGGCTTCCCTAATTTCCGTGCAGGACACAACGCAGTATATGAAAATGCCACTCGACTTGCATCAAAACAATCAATGCGGAACTTGTCAACTAGTTTGCCCGTTCTAACAAATCCAAACATGTAGTGAAGACCAACATAAAAGTGTTTGTCGAATCAAGCTTAATAGTGCTGGAGTTTCTGTAAAAATGGTATATTAAAGGAATATTATTCTACTGTATCAATGGCCGCCTTCAACTAATTGAAGATTCCGCCAATATTAGTAGCAAGTATTAACTCTATATTATTATGTTTTGTTATAAAAACAACAATTAGTAAACATTGTTTACTTACTTACTTACTTACTTACTGCCTGACATGCCGTTGGCATGTAGGACAGCAACAAGCATTGCTTACATCAGTCATAATGTGTCAATGGTGCATTATAAACTAAGTTGACATCATTAAAAAAAAACACTCGCTCATCACATCATACTAAAATAATTGTGAGATTATTAATAATAATGTATAATCAAATTATGATATGAGTTTATATATATAATAATCAAATTAAAGATTAGCAAATGTCACCCACTCTCCATGCAAAAGCAAAAAAGCCATAGAAGTATTTGCGAATAATTTGGACGATTCAATACAATTGAATGAATCGATGTTTGCAAAAACAATAGGTACCATGTAAAGTTATGACATAACAAAGGATTTAAGCACCAATAGACCGGAAGCAGGGTTCAGTGAAATCCGTGCTTCAGTGATGGGTATAAGATAAATTTAATTTAAATAAACGTTAGAGAATTCCGAAGGGACAATCCAGAGAAACTGGCAACATTGGGTCCACAAGACAATGAAAAACAGAACAAGAACACAACACAACATGTGTTGGACACCACTATACAAAAACAAACACAAGTCACACGGAACTCAGAACGTAAAAACACATAATAGGACAACACATAAAGCTAAAAAGATGAGCAACACAGACCCCACCAAAAACTAGGGGTGAACTCAGGTGCTCGCAAAGGGCAAACAGTTCCTGCCTCTTGTAAGACACCCCATGTTGCAAACCATGACTTTCTGAGTCTCAAAATAAACTAATATTTTCATTATTACAAAATGAGAAACAATCACCCGAGCTCTTGTGGGGACTTGGACTCCCTAACTAAAAATACAAAACACACAAGAACAGAAAATCTGGAGCCAACATGGTCGTATTGGTAAATGACACAGCCTGTTCACATATCACTCACAAATTTGGTGCTGGTCAAAATAAAGAAATTCGAGACGAAAAAGGTTTGTTTTATAATGGTAATGTGTCAGATGTTATTCATACTATATAGTATTTTTATTTGATAGATTTGTGTTTTAAGTTGATTTTAAGCTACTGTCTATGCATGGCGAGTACGAGTTGACACATTATAAATCATATGTAGGAGAAAATGTGTTCTGGTGTGGGTATACATGCGGCTGTCGTGATTACCACCAGTTAAAGGGGAGTATTGGACAAGGTTGGATCATTTTGCCTTGCACCGGGGAACCAACGACTGCCATTAACAAATTGTTGCTCAGTGGGAGCTGCTACCAGTTGTCTTTTACGTGTGTGACGTTACCAAAACAAGTGCCACTCATTTGGACCAGTCATAAAGTTGAGCAATTATGTCCTATTTCTATATCACAGGACTTCCTCTCAGGTTCTTGAAAATTAAAGGCCAATTGTTCATGAAGTATATATGTTTTAGTTGGGAAAATATTCCATTTTCCATATTTTGTTTATTGTTCATAATTGGTTTTATAATCAGAGAGAGAGAGAGAGAGATTTGTGTCTTGTATGATATTGTCTTGTCTTTTCTCTTTATTGATTTATATATTTTTGGGTATTATTCATGATGTTATTGCCTGTATCTATGTTGAGGAGAGTTACTAGTACCCTCTGGCTGTAGGTAATCCTCATATAATAAATAAGGAATTAAACTGAATGATCCCGGAGTGTTTCACCTAACCTTGAACGGGTGAAGTCGATTAGTTAAGATAAATAATTTCAGAATTCACATTACAACGAATCTGACAGAAAAAAATAATTTAATCGTTAATAGTTACAAAAATAAATTGGTGTGTATCCAAAGCATTAACAAAAATCATATATATTTTTGAAGACGATTTACTATTAGTTATAATAATGGATGGAAACATTTTTTTAACAGGCACTTGTTTCATTCAAAAAATATATGCCCCCCCCCCCCTATATTTTTTGAATGAAACAAGTGCCTGTGCTTAATAACATACAGGGAGGAACCTTTTGCTAACCATGTTAACTGTTGGTTTTCTTAGTTTTCAGCCGTTTGGTATGTATGGTTTGGTATTATTCCATACAATAATGTATCTGAAAACAATTCGTGAGATTTAAAAATGATGTGTCACTTTCCCCCCACACGTTGACTTGTAGAAAATCGCCAGAAATAAATGTACTGGTATTGATTGAATTTGGTGATTGAGCTTCACTATTGTATTTATAAATGCACTATTATATGTTTAGTGGCATAGGCTTAGGCATAATCCTTCAAAATTAATCTAATATTAATTTAAAAAGGTCTATTGTATTGTCTACCAGGTATATAATAGAATAGTTCTAGATAACTAAATAGTTTCCGCATCCCAAAATTGGGGAACGCAACATTTACACAAGTCAAATGAACCATCGCGATCATTTTTATCTCACCATATGGAATGGTGGAATGTACGATGTAAGTAAACGTGATTTCAGTAAATCCATCTGACACTCTATAGTAACATACAACAGCAAGGAACAGCACCTTTATTATACTGCTCTGTTGACCCCGGTTACTTCAAGGTGTACAATATTATTGTTTACATAAAGTGTTACTTTAAATTGCATTTATAATATAATACATCGATTTATTTCTAACATGTTAATTTAAATAATATAGAAATACAATGGAGAAACCTTACTTATATTAATCCAAACACGTAAATGTCTAAATCTGGCGTTGGTGCATTGAAGTTTATAATTTTGGATTAAAAAAGTTTTAAAATTTGACAAAATTATATATAAAAAATGTTTGTTTATATGAAAGTTCGTAGAGGGTTTCTGTCCTATGAAAAATGTGTTTACAAAGTATTGTAAACAATGCGGTCTGAATTAGGGTCCAATTTTGAATTTTAACTTTTTTATTCATGATTAACCTTTTTATTCATATCTTGTAACTATTCCATTTTGTTTTACTTCAGAACCCTTGGATCTTTTTTTTTATTTCCATTTTTTGTATCTTGGTATCCAAGTTCCTTTTAGGGTCATGTCAAATATCACATTCCAAACAACCAATCGGCGACGAGTATCTTGATATCTGTTTTATGACATAGAGGAGGGCGTCCAAATGAGAATGAACCCGGTGTCGTTGATGGGGTTGGGGTTATGGTGTTTAACGCCACTTTCAATAATATTTCAGTTATATTGTTTGATGGTGTTTAAAATTCCACAACAATATTTCAATAATAGCGGTCAGTTTTATTGGTGGAGTAAACCGGAGAAAACCACCGACCTTTCGCAAGTCACTGACAAACTATATCACATAGTGTTGTACACCTCGCCCTGATCGAGATTCTAACTTATAACATCAGTGGTGATAGGCACTGCTTGCATAGGTAGTTGTAAATCCACGGCCACGACGGCCCTTATTTCAATTATATCGTGGCGGTCAGCTTTATTGGTGGAGAAGACCGGAGTACCCGGAGAAAACCACCGATCTGTCGCAATTCACTGACAAACTTTAGCACATAATCATGAATCGAGTAAATCTCGCCATGAGCGGGATTCGAACACACAACTTAGTGGTGATAGGCACGTTAGTGGATCAACGACCAATGAAGATCCAATAACATTTAATTTCTAATAAAAACAAATACCGACGGAAAAATCCCCAGAAGTAATTAAAGTGATAAGTAAATTAACTTGGGATGTGACGAATGTGTTGGATATTAAAGTTTGTCTAAAGCGCGGTCATTGATAGGTGTACTGGATACAACATTATGTGATGAAATGTTGTCGGTGACTTGCCACAGGTCGGTGGCTTTCTCCGGGTTCTATAACTAAAACAATCCAGTAAAATATTCCACTCATTAAGACGAAAGTCGGTAGAGGACGCAGTGATCATTCGAGTTTGTGTATTCCTAATCTAATTAAAATAGAGTATAGATATTCATTGTATCATTTTTTTCTTTGATTCGTGTATCAGCTAAGAAAACAAGATTGGGGAACTCCAGGTTCCTCCACCAACAAAACTGGTCTCCACGATATAACTGAAATATTGTTGAAAGTGGTGTTAAACATCTATCAATGAATTGATTCATCGAAGAATAAGATCGTAATATATAGGTTGTCCCTTAAATATACAAGCTTATCCTAAAAAACAAACTTTAAATAAAGTTAACAGTAATAGCACCGATGTCGTTAAAATCAAATCTTGGATTTAAACTTTTACCATATCTCGAGGTAGTTTTAATTCGCATGTTTATGACAAAGGGTATTGTTTTTTTTTACAACGTAGCAACTCTTAGACATGAACACCGTTTGAATTCACATTTCTTAACTCGTCCGACGCGCTCGTCAATACCATTTACACCAAGGTCAAGAACAGATCATTTTTCCTTTTTTTTTTTTTTTTATTTCTTGCTGAAACTGAAAGCTCAGATTATTTATTTTTAGCACTTTTTCATGTCAACTTTTTTTTCAATAGAATTTGACGACAGATTTGTTTGTGCCGTCCCTCCCTAAAACCCTAATATTTGATTGGTTGACGGATAACCGGTTCAATATTAACATTGAAATATACTAAGTTTTATTTCCGCACTAAATATCTTGTATATAAATATAATTTTTTTCGCAGAGAATTTATTTAAAAAAAGAAATTACTCTGTGGTCTTTGTTGCTGCTTGTGTATTGTTAATAAAGCTACAAATTGTAATTCTAACACTCAACAGTTACTACTTATTGAAAAATCTTATTTGTAAAAGTTCTCGTCTACAAACCGTGGTTAAGTGGTCGTCGAGACGGGTTTAGTCTGTTGAAACTAGTGGATTAATTTGTCATTTACATAATTTAAGTTTGAATAAAAAAGACATATGTTCACTGCTTTTGTATAAACCTATTTAATTTTAAATATATAACTTCTATTTGGCCGAGCTGTTATAAAATATTTCTTTCTTATGACGTTTTCGGCTGGTTTATATAATAAATTTAGTGTAATAACAAAATTACCGAACACCGAGCAATCTTCCAAAGGGAAAGGCAAAACTCATAAATCAACAAACAGACAAAATCAGTCAACAACCGGAAAACTGGGAAAACCGCAATGACCCTGACTTGGTACAGGCATTTCCAAAGAAATGGTGGGTTGAATCAGATTTGACGGCGCCAAACTTCCCGCTTCCATTATGGTTAAAAGGTTCCGGTTGTCACTATAACAGCACATTCTTAACAATACTGGGACAAAATAGGTATAATAGTAGTCAACCCAATACTTTATGAAAATCCATCGTTTATTATCGTCTCTGCAGAATGTTTTAACTAAACGGTCATCTTCTTACACAATTTGATTTTAAATGAGAGGTTGAATGACGTCATGTCTAAACCACAATTACTTAATCCTGATCTTTATACATTTTCACTTTATGAAAATCCATCGTTTATTATCGTCTCTGCAGAGACAGAATATATTTCGATAAGATCTTGGTATCGGAATATAAACTTTTTAAGAGATCGAATAAGGCGAATCTTTTTATAGCCCTGGTCCAGTAGTCTGTTTCTCAGATAAAGATGACGTTTCAAGAAGTCAGAATAATTGCTACTGACCCTTGCATAACGAATCAATTGCGAGATGTAAACACCATATATACAGGAGAAGCTGGTATATTGCTGCACATATTTGGAAAATTTATGATTTTAAAATTGAAGTCATCCCGTTTATCATAAATTGTAGTACTGAGTTGACAACTGTCGTCAAATTCGAGGTAATTCATAGGTAACCCTGTGTATAGAAATTGAACCTAATATCTTCGAGGGATGGTGAAATTCTTCTGTAAGGGCCGGGTGTCTGTGTGTGACGAATCGGAATAATGTGTCCGAGTGGATCGACACATCCACCTGTGGATTGTTGTATGAGTGAATTAGCATTTCAAACATCCAATGTATTGTGATTGATTGATTTTTGGTGTTTAACCCCACTTTCAGCAACATTTCAGCTATATCATGGCGACCAGTTTTAGTGGTGGAAGAACCACCGACCATGGGCAAGCAACTGGTAAACTTTATCACTTGCGGCTACGAGTCGAGTACACCTTTTTTTGTAACTTACAAAGCCTGGTGCGAACCCACGCCTTTATGAGTTGTTAGGTAACCCAACTATTTTGCCCATTCCCGACTTTTGATTGACGCAGTTATCGGTCGATAATTCAAATTCCGAACGATATGTTTTCCGCAAAGAGGGAATAATTAAGGAGAGTACAACGGGGCGAGATAAAATAACTTGCCGTGAACCTGGCATCCACCCAAATGCCATAACCCAATTATTCAAATCGGATTATCCAGTTATTTTTAAATGAACGAAGGATAATGTTATCCACAATTCTTGACTTTCTGCCAAGTCAGGGGCCCAGGTTGGAATTTTATTGACCCTTTGTGCTCTGAAAAAAGCATTTGGCAAAATAATCATTCAAAACAACAATTTGTTTTTATCAAACTCGCCATCGGATGATATGAGGTAACCATGGTTGATTGAAATCATGTAGCAATTTCTACAATAATCAAAACGTAGATATTATAATATATTGAGTGTATCCGCGTTTCTAGAATATAACCTTCATCGGGTATATACTCAAAATCTACTAATTTCAAAATCCTTGGGAGCAACAAAACCAAATTCACTAAATATGATGGCGAAAATAATGAACCGTTAGTTTGAATGATAATTACATTTTTAGGAAATATAAACTTCAATAATAAATACAACAATGCATATACATTGTATATCATAAAACATACTAGTGTCGAAACACTGACTACTAAGGGGACGATACCATCGGCAACTGATAGTGAACCAGTGGATAGATCATCGTCGATAACCCATGACTGATCACGCTCCGATACTACCCAGGAGCGGATTCAAGGGGGGGGGGGCGCACCCGGCGCGCCCCCCCTAAAATTGGAAAAAATAGGATTTTTTTGCTTAAAATCGTGATTTTTCACACGAAATACCCCAAAAATTTTCGCGCCTCGCTCCGCTCGGCGCCATTATTTTAAACGCGCCCCCTAACTGGAAATCCTGGATCCGCCCCTGCTACCGGTATCCATTCATCACCCGGTGATGAGTGGAGAGTATCGGAGCGTGATCAGCAGTAATGATCGGAGAGTAGCAAAGTGTTACCAATCCTGGGTTACGGACGATGCAGAAGTAACCAGGCCAGTGTTCGATGTCTGATTTAGTGAACCGCATCGGTGGTGTCATAGTTAGGGTGTTTGAGTCGGTGCAGTCGGGTCCAACCAAAAACTCTAAAATTGATATTTGCTGCTTCTTCGCTATAAGCATGTAGCTTTAAGGAGTAAGAACAAAGACTGGTTGGCTCAGAATGAGGAAAATGTGTCCGAGTGGAGCGACATGTCTTCCAGTGGACTGTTGTTTCAGTGAACTAGCACTATATAAGAATCAAATTAAGCGTGTTGGTCTAGTACATGGTCAAAGCGGATATCACCACAATCTCATTGAATGTAACTTGCTCTCGCCTTGATGTTAACATGTAACAATCACTCGCTCACTCTTATCTAGTGCTAAAGACGCTTTTTCTGAAATACATTCATCAGGTACAAGTAACGTTAAAAGATTGGAACGCAAGATCAGTTATAAGTCTTTAGGAGGACGAAGACAACAGGTCCTAAGTGGGGTGTCTAAAATAGACTGAGGTTACCAACGACTAATGGAGATGAGATGAATCTTACTTTAAACAATAATGACATTTTTTATTTTTTTTTTATTTCAATAATGATTATATCTTATAAATCATGTCAGTGCCAAAAACACTGACAACTGGCCGAATGATACCCATGAGTTTAATACTATTGGTCCATCAGCAGAGGTCGACCCAGTAATAATAAAAATAAAAATTATAATAATTTTATTGTCAAATAAACATCCATACATGTTTGTGACCAGAAAAAAAAATACAACATAAAAAACAATGTAAACAAGCTATCTCAATTTATCATGAACAAATTAAGAGACTTCTGTCCTCAGTTCTAATGACTTTATTATATAGAAGCCTATAATTTTGACATGAGCTGTAGTTGTATGATTAAGAAGATAAATTAGTTTTTGCTCACTGGAAAATTGCATAAAATTTGGGTTTTCATTTGCAAGAATTTCAAATAGATCTTTTCTCAATTTACTGTTTATAGTACATTCCAATATAAAGTGCTCTTCATCCTCAATTTTATTACAGGTTTTACAAAGTCTGAGTGTTCTAATTATTTTGCAATATCGTCCTTTCTCTATTTCAAAATTATTGTCCTTAATTCTAATTTTAGTAAAGCATCTTCTGATATCAGAATTATTATATGAAAAATAAAATTCTCTTTCCAAATTTAATTTGAGTATTTTATACAAGAACATTTTACTATTTTCATTAAAACTTTTGATTTTATTTTCGCACATTTGTCTATATTTGTTTTTTAAGTCCTTTTTAATAAACGGTTTTAGTGACTTCACTTCCTTCAAATTTTTACAGTTAGAAGTTTTATCAAAAATCTTTTTTCCGAAGTTATATTTTTGACAAATGTAAACCATGAATAAGTGTCCTGTGAATCAAGAGATTTTGATAATATTAAAGCTTCTTTTAACAAAGGATTAAAAATTTAACAAAATTTAGTGACGTGCAACGCGTTTCTTGTAGAACGTATAAAGAAAATCAACGAACACACGTAGACATTTTGGATAACCTACAACTTGAAAACCCCCTTTTTGTTTGACCTATTGAAAATAGGATAGAATACACTAAAAAATGTTTGGTTGGTATTTCACATAATGCATGGTGTTCTTGAACACGTTTGCATTTTTTATGCTACCCGCCACAGGCATTAGTCATTATATCAATATTAATTCCACATGTGGTGTGACTGTACTATTTTCTTATCTTACAAAGTGACACTGTTTCCTTAAAATTGACTCTACGGAATAAATATTGATACATGTACATATTTAGTGTTTCTTGTCTGTGATATTTCAAACTAGTATTTAGCGGTGTGTTTTAAAGATGCGTATTTATATTTTCTTTATCTTTATACTTGTCGCCTGGACAAACACGGTAATTCGACAACAGCAAATGAACATCGCAAATTATTTTATCTGCGACACCATCGAAATGTTTTCATCCTTTCACACCTAAAACATTTCCTTTGTCCGCATGAATATTTGTTGTTGTTCTCTCCCCTTTCATGTTTTGTATACAATCTACACATATAGGATTATTGTTTAAAGACATACCTGTAGTTAGTTAGTCCGTGGGAAATATTGTGATTTAATACTTATTATTTTACTTATATTGTCCGCAGCGGGAGTTGAAAGTTATAAAAGAATTATTGTAATTTCATTTTGCATTTGCTTCGGTTTGCTGTCTGATTCAACGACATTCTTATTAAACATTTTCAAATAAATAAAGTAAACGCTTCTATACATACATGTATCTTAGTATATTAAGTCGAATCAAACATTGACAATATATTACAAAACTACTTCTGTTTCTGAGACGAACACAGTAGAATCACCTGACAAAATTAGGTACATGTGTATATGTAATAATCACAATCTTCATAATTTCTAATAATCTACAAGACACAAGCCATTTTATTCTAACTCGTGGTAGGGACCAGAAGCGAACTACACAGGAAGCTTTCATGTACTCGCACCCATCACGACTCCTCTAAATCCACATCTGTTCATTAATCACAGAGGATTTAGACAGACAGTCGGCATACATATGGGATAAATTGTGCTTATCTTCTAGCCGACTTGTCCCTTTGTTCGTATGATGTAGATTTCATACAGGAGCTTCTCAAGAAAAACGAAAAGAAACTAGCCCGATCCTTTAACTTCACGCTCTATTAATAGATGACGTCCTTCCACTAAATAATTCCAAGTTTGGTGATTTCGTTGATCACATCTCTTCTATTGAGCTTGAAATAAAGGATACCACAGATACATCTAGGTCTGCTTCATATCTTGACCTACACCTCGAAATTGACAGTAAGGACCGGTTAAGAACAAAACAAAACAGATTGTAACATAAATACGCATTTTTCCTTTGATGTTTTTATGCAGTAATCAACTTAAAAACAGTGAACTTTTACAAACCATGGTCTAACATGAAGATCTTGATGTTATTCCATGATTTTGACGTCACATGAGAATAATAGTTAAGTTTCTATGGAAGTGGGAGGAGCTTATGTCATGGTTTAATATAAAGATCTACATGTTATTCCATGGTTAATGCGGACTTCGACGAAAGCACCCAATATTGATTTCTGTTACAAAACATATACCATGGATCTTACTCATGAACTTATTTAAACCAACTCATCCTTCGGATTCGTTGGTTGAAATAAGTTAATTCGTAAGATCCATGGTATATATAATACTTATTTCAATGTTCTCATTGTACACTTTCGATATATATATATATATATATATATATGCAGCAACATTCCAGTAACATCTGTATATGGAGTATCTACATAGATATCTCAGTTCTTCTAATATTCCAGAGCTTAATGTTCCTCTCGGGATGTCATTGATAGAGGGCTATCTTACAAGGAAGTTACTGAACCAAGACTTCACATCGCTTAAGATGAAGACATCACTTCGAACGTTACATACAGTCACCACCATAACTTTGTTAACCGTTACGGAATATCTGTCGTAAATGAACACGGGTATGCCCCACTTGTCGTAAGCACTTTCTGGTCCTTTCTACATTCATGGCTTATCACCGGCTTTGTAACTAGAGTAACACTACGGGTGTAACTAGTGGAGCAGGAACTGCTTACCCTTCCGGAGCACCTGAGTTCATCTCCGGTTAAGTGGGGTTCGTGTTGCTCGAGTTTTCATTTTCTGTGGAGTGCTTTGTAGATCGCCGTTTGTCCTTTTGTCGTCGTGTTTCCTTTGGCCATTGTGTTGTCTGTCCCTCTTCGATTTAGGCATTCTGATTACTCCTTTGGTATCTTCAAACTCTTGAAACAATTAATTTTTTTTAAATAATCAGATAATTTCTAAATAAAAGAAAAGAAAAGTGCATTGACCGTCTAGGATAAACCATAAAACTCGAATACTAATATTTACAACGGGGTCATTGGTAACAACATGCACTGACAAGACGTGATTTAAGCGACATATATCATGAATACAAAATTAATATAACTTTCAATTTAAAACAAAACAAAATATACTCAGGGATAATCGACACAAATCATTTAATTAAAAAAAATCATTATTGATTAAAATTCGTGAAACAAATTCTTCATATTCTTTCATATTTTCATATTGCACATTTGACATGACAGTCTGAATATTAATCAAATGGCAAGGGCCTCGGTTGTCGAGGTCGTTGATTTTTGACCACAAGCATTACATCATTCACGTGGATTCTCATCTTCTGGATACCAACCGGAAGTGGCTTAAGTTTCCACACACCTATCAGTCCAAGGCCAGAGAAGTCACCGTATTTGTCGATATGCAATACCGTGCAAAGAGCGAGTATCACCGTGTCCAATGCCACATTCGGGGACGAAGATGAACATAGTCCGGGGACAGAGATCCGAAGCGGCGAAAACGAGGTTAGTTGGTATAATTTTGCAAATTTCTTCAGTTCTGTAATTAGGTAAGTGTAAAAATATATCCAACGGAATACTCTGATCATCCACGAAGATATTGAACCCATTTTGCATGCGCAAGTTGTCCTGGAAATAGTCAAACACTCAAACACAATGTTGTGACGGTCCTCAAAATCGGAACTCACCGGTGTTTTCTGTACGATTACGCCTTACATGCAGCACTACACAGTAGTCACTGTTGTCATATAGTGTGTCCACAACGGGGGCAATAATGATTTATAGTCATTACGGCAGCATAACATGTCAATAATATTTTTCGCACAAAATTACGATGTGACGTATGGGGACAAAGAAGTCCGTGTAGCCAGGGGACAGTGATCAACGCTTTAAGGTTTGTGTTTAGTTTTGTATTAAGGTCCAGAGCTAGGATACTACATGTCATACGTCAATGATATTTGGTCAGTAGATGCGTCTTTGTGAGTGATACAGCTGCAGCTGATAGTTGGGTCAGATTGACCTATATTTTCAGCATTACTGACTCTGGTTAAGTATTGCGTTATGATCCAGAGGTAGGATACTAAATGTAGTACATCGTTGATGTTTGGTCAGTAGATGCGTCTCTGCGAGTAAAGCAGCTGATAGTAAATTAAAATACATTTTCAGAGCGAGAGAAATACATATCGTTTCTGACTGCTTCATCGTTTTCTGTTGTTGTTGTTGTACAGCTCTTCACCAGCAGGTGTTTCCTTTGGAAAGAAAACTGTTCAAAAGACATATTTATCTGAGCGATTACAGATCTACATATCCTATATAGATTCTGTATAGATTCATCTTTCAGGTAGATTAATCGAAATTGAACATTGTTCCGCAATACTTCTGAACGTTATTTTACGGCTCACCTTTTTAGTTCACTTAGACCAAAGGTCCATGTGAACTATTGCCATCACTTGGCGTCCGTCGTCTGTAAACTTTTCATATTTCAAGCTTCTTCTCCGAAACCACTGGGCCAATTGGAACCAAACTTAGCAGGAATGTTCCTTGGACGGTACTCTACAAAGTTTCTGTTTTCCGTTCCATTCGAATATTCAACATGGCTGCCAGGGTCAATAATATGCTCTGATTGGCAGAAATTTCAAAGATCTTCTTCTCTGAAATTAATGAACTGACTGAACCCAAACTGTAAATGAATGATCATTCACATTGGAAGGTCCTCTACAAAGTTTCTGTTTTTTATGCCGATCGGAAATCCAAGATGGCCACCACCACAGAACATAGATTAACATTGGACCCTTTGGGAAAATGTTCAAATGCCTTCTTCTCAGAAACTTCAAATATGATTAAAGCCAAACTGTACATGAATGTTCATTAGATGGTCCTCTACATACTTTACATTTTTTATTCCGATATGAAATTCAAAATGGCGGCTACGGCAGGACTTAGTTTAACACTGGATCCTATGGGAAAAATGTTTCGAAACGCTTCTTCTCTGAAACCACTTGGACAATTGAAACCAAACTGCCCAGGAATGATCATTTGAAGGTCCTCTAAAAAGTTTGTTTATGCCGATCTGAAATCCAAGATGGCTGCCACCACTTGTCATAGTATTAACACAGGACAATATGGGAAAATACAGAAATATTTTCTTCTCTGAAGCTATTGCACTGATTGAACCTAAACTGTGCATCAATCATTGGAAGGTCCTTTACAAACTTTGTGTTTTTTATGTTGATCGGAATTCCAAGATGACTACCACTGCAGGACATAGTTTTTACATAGGACCAATTGGTTCTTTTCATAACCAGGTGAACGATTCAGGATCTTGAGAGCCTCTGGTTTCTTTCCTTGCAGTCGAAATCGTGGTCTCTGAAAACAGTTGATATTTTCTTACATATTTACACATTAAAATGAATATAATTCACTGTAAAACTATATACATCCAATGACAGGGAAAAAAGACAAAACTATATACAAAAAAAAAAGTCATTTGAGGGTGGAGTTGAGCCACGGGGGTAGTTCAGTCACTGCCTATTACTTGCGTTTGAAGTCAGATATGCAACAGTGTTCAGTCTCTAATTTAGTTTTTCAAAAGGATCTAGTATCATACGCGACTTTAATCAGCATTGATATTGCGGACTTCATATTTGACGTCAAATGTAAGTATGAGCCAGTGTCTTATCTTACTCCATGGCAAAACGAACCCAACTCCACCCTATCAAAACGATGTAAATGGAAGACAATTGATATCTTTACGGTGTTATAAGTTGTTGTCGTAAACGAAACAACACAAATGCTCAGTGTGTCCTGAGACTAATAAACAAATTATTCTATTAGTCCCAGGTGTGTCTTATCGTGTTGGAAAGGGAATACACATAACAGGATGTAGCTTAAATACTAAATGTAAACCATTGAGAACGCTAAAAGGGTAGAACAGCTGCAATAAGCCGTTTTTGCAAAGCTGATCACTGTCCCCTGGCTACATGGTCTTCTCTGTCCCCATACGTCACATCGTAATTTTGTGCGAAAAAGATTATTGGCACGTTATGCTGCCGTAATGACTATAAATTATTATTGCCCCCGTTTTGGACACACTATATGACAACAGTGACCACTGTGTAATGCTGCATGTAAGGCGTAATCGTACAGAAAACACCGGTGAATTCCGATTTTGAGGACCGTCACAACATTGTGTTTGAGTGTTTGACTATTTCCAGGACAACTTGCGCATGTAAAATGGGTTCAATATCTTCGTGGATGATCAGAGTATTCCGCTGGGTATAATTTTACACTTACCTAATTACAGAACTGAAGAAATTTGCAAAATTATACCAACTAACCTTGTTTTCGCCGCTTCTGATCTCTGTCCCCGGACTATGTTCATCTTCGTCCCCGAATGTGGCATTGGACACGGTGGAGTATAGTCTTGAAGACTATTTTATATCAAACACGCATATCCGGTCGTTCTGTCCGAACCTTCCCCTCTACTCCCAATAAGCCCGATAGTCACGATATGAAAGTGATGCCAACAGCCCCAACTGATACGTGTCGGACAACTAGGACAAACGTCATTTAGAGAAGATGGACCTCAAAGTATTAGTGAAATATGGTATGACTATTTACAGACTATTCACCTAAGGTTAATAAAGTAAATATAGATAACATTGCTCTCAATACCACTGAAGTAAAGATGAAACAAGGTCATATTGTATGCATATGTTGTTGTTTTTGTTTGTTTGTTTGTTCAATATTTCCGTCTTAGCTCTTTAAACAAAGGGTTAAAAGATCTTAAAGATGATCTCCATCCACATTATGTAACATTAACCATCTTTCACTAAACGTTACAACCTTCTATTGACACGTTTTCTTTATAATCGGTTTATTGGTAATGGACTTTTCATAGTTAACACAGTTGACTTGTAGTCCACATGCGGAAGCGACCCCCGCCTTAAGGGCACAGGTACTTGGGTCCAGGATTAAAAAAAAATTAGAATAAGTTATCTAGAGTGTATGTTTAATTTTAGAGCCCACTGGCATGTTTTATTACTACATTTTTGTATTTTAGGCCGTATTGACATTTTCCAACAAATTTCTATACCAGTTAGATGGTATATAAATGTGTTGGAAAATGTCAATATGGCCTAAAATAGTAATAAAACATGTCAGGGGTATATACATTTTTTGGAAAATGTCAATATGGCCTAAAATAGTAATAAAACATGCCAAGGGGCTCTAAAATTAAACATACACTCTAGATAACTTATTTTAATTAAAAAAAAATCCTAGACCAAAGTGCCTGTGGTTAAGGGGCGCACATTTTTGGTCTAGAACAGCACCCAGTGGGACAAAGCCTAATTTAGGCTCACGAGAATTAGATATTGGATGATATAAATAGTATTGTCTAATATAACAACAAACGATCGGCAGCCAATTTTTAGAAGAGAGGCAGACCGTTTAATTGCTACCCATCATGCGTGGACCCGTGCGTTGCGTTCGTCTTGCAACGGTTAAGGTCATTGACCCCTGATCACAACACTATCGGTAACTAACACCGATGACATGGGTTCGCATGCATTTTACTATGATACCCATCACAAGTGCAAATGTTTTCAGATACATATTCAAGACGGAGGTGTCACCAGTCAGATGGTTATCTGTCAGTGCTTCCCTCTCCAAATAAGTATTCACAACACAGCTTAAAATTGCTACAATGGACGATAAACTCCAAAAACACAGGAGCCCTTCGTCTTACAGCATAACATATGGCGCATATGGATGGAATTAATCGCCATCCCACCCACCCTCTTTTTGATTTTCTGCTTACATTTAATATTTTCAATTAAATTTAGATACTGGTAGATGGGTGGAACGTGTAAGCTGCCGTTATCATACGATTGCATGAATATGGACAAGAATAATTTAAGGAAAAAAAGATTTGAAACAATAAAGAAATTTGTTTAAAATAAATATGTAAACAGAATACAATAAAGTACATTCCAAATGACTCGGAAAAATGCTTTTTGCCGACTATAGTAAGGGTCAAACATAAAATTATTATCACAATGGTCATAAACAATTCAAAGGGAAGTTATTGTATATAACGTTAGCTTACTCTTCTGAAAACCATCACCGGGTTTGTAACTAGATTAACACGACGGGTGCCACCTATAATGGAGCAGGAACTGCTTACCCTTCTGGAGCACCTGAGTTCACCCCCGGTTTTTAGTGGTGTTCGTATCACTCGATCTTTAGTTTTATGTGTATGTTTTCTAGATCGTCGTTTGTCCTTTTTCTTTTGGCCATTGTGTTGTCTGTCCTTCTTGGATTTACAGATTCTGATTAGCCCTTTGGTATCTGTTGGCCATTGTGTTGTCTGTTCTTCTTGGATTTACAGATTCTGATTACCCCTTTGGTATCTGTTGGCCATTGTGTTGTCTGTTCTTCTTGGATTTACAGATTCTGATTACCCCTTTGGTATCTTCAAACTCTTCTATTAAGCCTACCCGATGTGTGTGGTTTTTTTTAGAAACAGTAAGGACAATAACCTCTAAGTGTTATCTAGACATACAGTCATCATATTGATACAGGCGGAAATTGACACTGTAAAAATATTATTTTTATCGGTCAAGCGAAACAAAATTTGGGAAGTAATTGTTAGCGGACAATGGCATATCATCAGACGACACAATTGTTTGTGGTAATGGGAAAAAAACTACTACGGCTATTGCGGTAGGATACAGTATACGTAGATATAAAATTTAAAGTGTGCATACATGAATTGGCAATAATTACTTTTAGAATGTTTATCATATAAGTACTTTCAAAACAAATCCGTAATTTGTTGTTCGTGGAATGAAAATACGTACAAGATATTAGAAGGGTAGATAGTTGGCTATCCGAGATGGATATGAGCGGTGGGTTCGAGTCGTAGAGATAGGGCGTCGAAATCTGTTTAAATATAGAACACATCTAAAATAGTATTCACGTATAATAATCATTTATACCATCGTCAGGGTCGTAACTAAGACTATATTAACTGAGGCATATCATGATGATTTCACCACATGGGGCGGGGAAGAGCTAGAGAAGGGCCCGGATATCCCCCTCTCGTTGGTGATTTCCCCACGGAAAATTCTGAAAGCTTAGACTGCATGAGACGTACCCTAGTGTCATTTTGGGAAGAGTCAAACTGTTTTTGGCATTCAACAAGTTATTAAGATATAATTTTCTCAGTTTTCATAGGCATAATTTTCTCAGTTTTCAATTTAAAATTATACCAATTTTTCACATCGCAGACGTATAGTTTCACAATTTTAAATTTCAGACTGTTAAATCAATTCATTTTGAACTTTTGGTGATAAATACTTGTATTTTGAATTTAATAAATGCTTCTTCAAATTTTGATCAAATTCAGCTTTCCAATCTATGAAGTTCAAAGTTTCCATTATCTTTTCTCATCTGTTTGTCAGTTAAATTTCTACGTAAAGCAATGTTCCTTTGACCTAATCTTATTATGACACCTATAATAGAAAGAAGGGCGGCACAATTGTGTCAAAATAAATCTTCAAACGCCTTGCTAACACTTTGTATTATTGAATATTTTCCTCTGCAGTTATCAGAAGAAACTTCTTTCGTCCACTGCGCTTTTCCAATCTCTGAATCCACGTTTAACAAACTCTGGAGTTGTCTTTGACCGGAGACAGCAATACAGGTGGCACAAAATACACTATCATCTGAATGAAAATATATCGACCAATTTCATTCAATGGACTAGGAAAAATCGAATCCTTACGAAAAGAAAGTTCAAACAGTGATGGTCAACAATTCCACCAATATCACCTATTGCCTCTCATCTCAACTCATTGAACATGACATATGATGTTGGAAATTCAGGTTTGGTTTCGGGACAGGTACAAAAAAGTGGTGGGGTTAAAACAGATCCCATATTTGAAACAGACCAGTGAAACACACGGACATTAACTTTTTAAGGTTTTGGACTCGAAAGGACAAGGTTCAACTCCGTGCACGGAATTTGCCGCGAAGTTCCCATACAAAGTAAATATCTAGTAAATAGGCAGTGTTCTATTCTTTTAATTGGAGACCCATAATTTGTTTGTTTGTGTGTGGTATGTGTTTTAACTTACCGCCAAGATATAATCGAGATAATGTTGAAAGGCAACATCCATAGCCACAACACTATATGCATAGACTGATTTTTACCACATTTTATAAACAGTAAAGAGGTAGTCATGAAATGAGACTAGTCTACCCTAGTTATTTAAATACCATAGTTGTCCTTGTTGGCTGGTACCTGGGTTACATTTTGCAAGGGACCATCCATTTATTATTTCTCTAGTTTAGGTTCAATCAAATACTTGTACATGCCGTTTTGGTTTTTTCTTCAGCATTTTTTAGGTAGGTTCCCACAATAATTTGTCATTATTGATTTTCACAAAAATAAAATGTTTGTAGAGGACCATTCAAATGGTTCATAGAATAACCAAAATATTGTTGGTCCTACATTTAGCTTGTCCTTAGGTGGAGACCATTTTGAAACTTGCTATCCACACAAATATGACAACTTCTTGTATAGTTTGGGTTAAGTGGAGGTTCTGAGAAAACATACCTATATTTCTTCTGCCCAACTTTATGATGATCTGGATTCTGTCGGAATTGGTCAAATTCATGGCAGCAAAGAGGGTTGTATCATGGGATATGGAAATGGGTTCAGGTCGAATTAATGATCCTTTACTACATTCATTTTCAAATAGGGTTCTGTTTTAAACATTGTTTTGTGGTGCCAGTCATCTTCGATATCTGAACAAGTAAAACATGAACTTTGGATAGACCATTCCTACCATGAAATTATTCCATCACAATTCAGCCCATTAGAATGCATAAATAAACATCGAGGACTTGGAGATATAGCCAGTTTAGCTCTATTCCCCCAAGTGCTTTGGACTGTATTCAGTTTGTGAGTGATAGAGCTGAGTATATACATTGGTAAACTCCTTCAAAATTGTTGGAAAGAGGTTTAGGAATTCATTTTGAAACTAGAGGCTCAGTGGGCTGAGCCTGTGTCACTCACCTTTCATTCTGATTTGAGGAAACTTATTACAGAACCTTCCATACATGTACATGCTTCCTACCAAGTTTCGGTTCATATGGCTAAGCAGTTTCAAAGGAGATTTTTTAGAAATCGACCAATCAGAAACAAGAATTGCATGTGGTGGCCATGTTTGCTAGCCGATTGGGACAAAATGTGTAATCTTTAGAGAAAACCGCCCATAGATGCTTCCTACCAAGTTTCGGTGGTAGCCATGTTTGTTAACCGATCGGAATGAAATGAGCAATCTTCATAGGGACATTCCATAGATGCTTCCTACCAAGTTTCAGTTCATTTGTCCAAGCGGTTTCAGTGGAGAAGGTTTTTAAAAATCGGCCAATCAGAAACAAAAATTGTCTGTGGCGGCCATGTTTGGTAATGGATCATAACAAAATGTGCACTATTTAGAGAGGACCTTCCATAGATGCTTCCTAACAAGTTTCAGTTCATTTGGCCAAGGGTTTTCAGAGGAGAAAATTAAAATGTGAAAAGTAAATGGACAACAGACGACGGACACCAAGTGATGGCAAAAGCTCATATTGCCTTTGGCAAGGTTTGCTAAAAAGAATATTAAAATGTGAATACCTACTTATAATGTATAGAATAAACATGTTACACTATATCAGCATTAGTTAATTTCTAAGGGAGATAACGGCAAGAGTTATCTTTCTTTTAACAATTTAGGCAAGAGTTATCTTTCTTTTAACAATATAGGCAAGAGTTATCTTTCTTTTAACAGAGGAGAAGATTTTTTAGAATCAACCAATCAGAAACAAGAATTGCCTGTGGCGGTCATGTTTGTTAACCGATCGGGACAAAATGAGCAGTCTTTATAGAGAACCTTCCATAGATGCTTCCTATCAAGTTTCGGTTCATTTGGCCAAGCAGTTTCAGAGGAGAAGATTTTTAAAAATTGGCCAATCAGAAACAAAAATTGCCTGTGGCGGCCATGTTTGTTAATGGATCGGGACAAAATGTGCAATCTTTAGAGGACCACCCATAGATGCTTCCTACCAAGTTTCGGTTCATTTGGCCAAATGGTTTCAGAGGATAAGAATTTTAAAAATCAGCCAATCAGAAACAAGTCGTCTGTGGTGGTCATGTTTATAAATGGATTGGGACGAAATGAGCAATCTTTACAGAGGACCTTCCATAGATGCTTCCTACCAAGTTTTGGTTCATTTGGCCAAGCGGTTTCAGAGGAGAAGATTAAAAAAAATCGGTCAATCAGAAACAAGAATTGACTGTGGTGGCCATGTTTGTTAATGGATCGTGACGAAATAAGCAATCTTTATAGAGGACCTTCCATAGATGCTTCCTACAAAGTTTCAGTTCATTTGGCTGAGGGCTTTCAGAGGAGAAGATTAAAATGTGAAAAGTTACCGGACAACGGACGCCAAAAGCTCACATTGCCTTTGGCAAGGTGAGCTAAAAACCTCATGAAAAAAAAGATATACACAAAAAAAACTTTTGGTTCTCTTGTTTGGAATGGGTAAGGCTACAGTATATTTGTGCAAAAAAATTCTGAAGGATCGGTAAACTAGAACATATCACATGGAAGACATTCTTAGTGTCTACAGACGATGACACGACAGACCCATAACATAATCAAAATTATGGTGGTCATATCAATATTGTTGCAAGTGGCATTAAACACCCATAATCCTATTTAATGGTAAATAAATTAAATCCCTTTTAAAGATGGTGAACAAGAATGACAATTCCAGCAACACTATTTAACTTGTATAGGACACTTTCATTTCTTTGTAGGAGACCAAACACTGAAATGAGTCAAAGTTCCATTTTAGAATCGGTATAATTACAGAATCATGGTTGTGGTTATGGTTTTTAACGCCACTTTCAACAATATTTCAGTTACTAGTATATCGTGAAGGTAAGTTTTTTTATGGAAGAAAACCGGAGTACCTGGATAAATCCTACGGCCTACTGCAAGTCGCTGACAAATTTTATCACAGTACACTTCGCATACATGTAAGTGGGATTCGAACTCACAACGTTAGTGGTGATAGAAAGTGATTGCATAGTAAGTTATAAATCCAACTACCATTCGATCACGACCACGACGGACCCCTCATAATTACAGAATCAAAACTATAACATTGAATGCTTATATAACAACACAAG
This sequence comes from Gigantidas platifrons, assembly GCA_002080005.1. Classification (NCBI taxonomy): domain Eukaryota; kingdom Metazoa; phylum Mollusca; class Bivalvia; order Mytilida; family Modiolidae; genus Gigantidas; species Gigantidas platifrons. Next base: position 656,919 of record MJUT01055566.1, read on the forward strand.
AAGTTTGAAGTTTTGTTATCATTTTATTGGATCTGTTCATTTGACCTATATTAATTACATCTTTTGTGGTTTTTTTTTTACTTGTGACAATACATCAATAATTTGGTTTATTTGAAATTACAAGTAATCCGAAAATGTAAACTTTTTTATGTATATTTTCTCATTAATTTTTTGAATTGGTGCTAGTGTTATAAAATAAAATCCTCAAAACATCAGATTAAAAGTTAAATTCAGAAAATGATGTAATGTTGCAAACAAGTTGAAGGTCAAATTAATATTTGTAGATATGCACTTCTTTCTTGTCAATAATAATACTTTTGCTAAGATCCATGGTTCCTTCATACACATTTCCATCTGAATGGAACACTTGTGTGACTTCGTTTGGAATTTTGGCTTCTTTAAAGGAGCTAGCAAAACGACTGTCTCCAAAATTTATGATGATAAGATATCCTGGAAATCCTTCAGCCTTACGAGTCATCCACAATATGTTTGTGTTGTCTTTCAGCAAATCAACTGTGACCTTACCAAATTGAATTGATTCTTTATCTCTCATTTCGACCAATGCCTTAAATGTATCCATAACTGGCTTCATACTGTGGTAGGCAGTGGAAAGCTGCAGAGAAAAAGTAGAGGATTGATATTAATTTTACATGAAAAACAGAGGCACACCAGTTTACAAATCACCATTCATGCAGCCCTTTCAATAAGGGGTAGTACCAGATACTTTTATCCCCCTAAAATGGTCTTTGGTATCTCCTGATTTTAAAGAGTGTATAAGATATTCATGAAAATTGCTCAAATTTAAATAAAAAGTACTGTCTGTAAATAGTGAAGTACTGGTCAGTGTTTCCCAAGGTGTTTTTACTTTTACAGGACATTCGGACTGGTGCAACTTTTACCAGACCGAAAAAAATTGACAGTCAAAGATACTTACAAAATGTTAATAATTTTATGCTTGTGGTATCTGATCAGTTACTTCCAGTTATTTTAAGTGCAGACAAGACGATGAAGAGACAAAGAATGATTCTTTTCCCCAGAGCATGAAGCAAAAATTTTAATCAAATATTTATTTCTGTCTAAGGCTGTCACGGTTAGCAAAATCACTATCCGTTTAACCGACCTTCATTAACCGAACCGATCCCGTTTAAACGGTAATTGAAAAGCCTCATGTGAAGCATGCAGCTATTTAATCACTTTTGGGATTCGAAGCCAGAGTTGTTTTCTGATATTGCCTGCCTCGGAGGCACGAGGCAGGCAATATCAGAAAACAACTCTGGCTTCGAATCCCAAAAGGGATTAGCAGCTATTGTGATTGTGAAAGAACAGTTTTACTGAAAAGTCTGTGTTTTTGGCTTTTTTGTGGAAGATCTTGAACTTTAAGACTTAAAATCACACCCATGAAATGACAAGAACAATTTTGGTATGCTATACTTGTCTTTATACATGTGTACATGGAAGAAATTTTGTGTCCGATGTAAACTCAGACATTATTGAATTAACTTCCATTGACATGTAAAACGTGATAAGATCTACGAGTTACAGTGATGGGTTTGTCAGGAATATGAAATAAAAAGTACTCTCAAACTCTGAGCTCTTCTCGTAAAACGACAGTGTGTTAAACGACCTAACATCAGTGGCCAACGTACATATTTATTTTCCAAGTTGTGTATTGGGATACACTGTTCACCTGATGACCTGATGTTTGTTAAACATTTGATTGGGTAATGAATAAAAGGGACCATCTTAATGTTGTTTTGACGAATATCGGCAACAGAAAGGTAGACAAAAAAATGATTGGTATGCAATATATCACAGAGAAAATAATTCTACGTGGGTAGGAGAATAAGACCACAAAAAAAAAACAAAAAAACTGAAGCATTCAGTGTGAACATAAAAAAAAAACCCAGGTGACATTGACCAGCTAGCTACCCCATTGACGACACCCCGCTAGTGAGGAAATTCCAGCAACTCTGTGGCACTTGTGTCACCGGCTACAAACAATGACAAAATTAAACATTTTTTGACAATGTAATTGATCTTTAATCTCAATTCAGATTGTTATTGATTTTTAGCTCACCTGACCCGAAGGGTCATGTGAGCTATTGCCATCACTTGGCGTCCGTCGTAAACTTTTTCAAAAATCGTCTCCTCTGAAACTACTAGACCAATTGAAACCAAGCTTGGTTTGAATCATCACTAGGGTGTCTAGTTTCAAAATTGTGTCCGGTGATGCCGTGCACCAACCAACATGGCCGCTGTTACTAAAAATAGAACATATG
>MJUT01055566.1:660952-690295 GCA_002080005.1 Gigantidas platifrons
AAAATAAATTGTTGAACATTACTGTATTGTTTATTTGGTATTTGTTGGCGAGTTTAAAAAAATGTCACTTGCCAAACATGGCGAGCTCTATTTCATTTTGGCGAATACTTGTTTCAGTCCACTCGCCATTTTGGCGAGTGTTTGAAAAAAATGGTTTCCCACACTGTATACTGGTTTGTCTTAACCAGAATAATTTTTTTATGAGGGGTCCAAGTTATGGTGTTTAATGCCACTTTCAACAATATTTGAGCTATTTTGTTCATTTTTTAAGAGTGTAGATAGAAGAGATTTATGTAGTATACTGATACCATGCAATGTTGATCATGATCAGTCATCAGAGTTAACAAATATTGATAATGATTAACAAAAATAAATCCATAAATAATTACTTGCACATCAATAAAAAGTAGCAGGGTTAAACTAAATTTATGGGTTAAAACCACCCTTCTGTAAAATGATGCTGACCCTCACATACATGTATAACTGGATGCAGAGCATTGTTGTAAAATTAACATAATTTACAGTCCAATATTTGGGACACAAAGCTTTTTCTCTCTCTTGTGTTACTTTGATTTGTGACATTTTGACAGATTATCAGAACTACATTTTTTGTAAATGTAATTGTATTACACAATTTCTTTAAATCTGCACACCATGATATGTTGTTATAAAGCAAAATTTCTTGCCCTCTTCATTATCTTCCTTTTAAATTAAGGCATTTTCAAAAACCCATCTATATGGTTTATTATTTGTAAACTTTTTCTTGTCGTATATACATAGCTGAAAGACTCTCCCTTGACATTAAACAATCATTTGATCATTTCTGCAATGATCAAATCATTAAACCAGCAAATTGACATGGTCTTACCATCCAAATCTTTCTGTGAGTATTATCTACAGCATGATCTCTAATCCTGTCTTTAAGATGAGCTGCCAAACCACTTGTTGAATAGCTAGTTATTGGAGATGTTCTCACCATGGTGACGCCATTCTTCCCATTAGTTCCATAATAGTCCCTTGTTGTGTTGACATCAGCATTAACTGTTACAACTAGTACTCTGTTTCAGACAATAAAATAATTTTACCATTATATATATTGACATTTTATACATGTATGATATATACTGATGTCTTTGAAAGTATAATTTTGATGAAGTTTCAATACATGTATCTACTTTCATGATTAGAATAAAATGATTTTTTTTTTTAGTTTAAAATGATTCAAAAATTGTGTTGCACCAAAAGAAGCTTATTAATATTGCTAGTCTAGAAATTAAGTTGTGTACAATACAAAAAAATAGTGCTTGTCCTAGGCCCATTTGGTACCACATGATCAAGTCTGAAAAAGGTCAGATTTAAGATTGTCAGAAAGTACTTGTGATGTGTGGTAACCAAGTGCTACAAAAATCTATTTTTAGTAAGTGACTGACCATTGACCTAGCAATAAGGAATAAAATATCACTAACATTTTCTAACCCTTGAAAGTAAGGGGGAGTGATTTGACCAGGTTTGGTGTGAAGATAAAAAAGAGATGAAGTGAAGATAATGCCTGAATACCAATTGTGGATTCCCACCCCTTCATCAAAACAATAACTGGATTTGACTTAAAAGTATCAATAAGATACAATAAATGATTTAAGTCAACTAACTTTTCTCTTCCTGGTTTATTTGACGAGCCATCCAACAATGCCCTCCATTCCTGTAATAACTCCATTGTTTCTGGTTGATGTTTTGTGTTGGTGTGATCTAAGCTGTCATATCCCTGTAAAAACAAACAATACATTATATATAAAAGTTCAGTTTTTTTTTTCATATTGACCATTTTCATTGGTTAATAATCATCAGACATATGTCACATTGTAAATAAATTTTTCACTTAAGCAGCAAAACCCAAGTTCTGTTCACTTAGTTATAATTAGTGATAGGTTATCAATAATCTTTGAAAATCAGGAAAATAATACTGGAAAAATCTCAGACTTTTTTTTGTAATTCTTTTCATTTCTCGAATCCTCATCAACGACAAAAAGCCTATTATTTTCACAAAGATCACAAATTATCAAAACTTTACATCACACATCAAGTTTGAAATTTTGACCTAATAAACAGTACTTAAATGTTAATTTATGAAACTTTGCCAATTAAAGTTGTAATTAATGGACATAAAAACTTACAGATCCAGCCAGTGTTGTCTCATTTCCTTTGGTGAGATTCTGCACGAGATACTCGGCATTCCTGACATAGAAGCCATCAAAACCTTTTCCTAACCAGAAACCTAGTATTTCCTGTAATACAATATATTATTATTATTATTTTTTAATATTTAGATGAAAGTATTCTTAAATAAAGGGATACTCAGGACACAACTTTTGTTATTAAAATTCATCTTGTCAGATCAAAATTCAGTAATTCCAAAAAATACATGACTTTTGGTTTAAAAGTTTAAATTATTAAAAACATGCATACAGAAATAGTCACATTATTTCAAAAACTGTATTTTTTGGGGGGAATAGAGAGCATCTAGTAATTATTTAATAGTGCAGAATATATACTCATTACTGGCAATGAATTTTTTGGGATAACTGAATTTACATCAAGGTGATTTTTGCTGACAATTGTGAGAATGTGAAAATACAGATGAAACAATAGACAGCATTTGCAAAAATATCAGGAGATATATTTATATTATATATTGAAAAAATTATTTAAAGTGAGAAGTCTGAAAACTGCAGTTGGTTATAATACTATGGAAAAGGTAAGAGGTAGGGACTCCAGAACTGCATAAAACAAGTGCCTGTGGTAGCTACAGGGCTCCCTAAAATATTTACTGGTCCAAACAAAATTTTAGTGGTCTTGTGGCAGAGGACCGGTGCTCATTGTGAGGACTGTAACAATTATTGTTCCAAATATTCTTCAGAGGCTCAGGCCAAATATTAGTGGTCTTGGGCTACTGGGCCTCTTAAATTTTATCCTGTAAGGCTAAAAAAAAATAAATTCTGTGTTTCCAGTAACAGGTCCAAAAAAAATAGGGTAGGTAGGTAGGTTTTTGTTTTTGTTTTTTGTTGTTGAATATAGAATAGTTGATATGTTCCTGCTGTATATTGCCACATGTTTAGAACCTCCATGTTCTGTGCATGTTTCAGAGGTGTTATGACTATTAATTGACCAAGAGTCTGAGGTGGCCACATAAAAAGCACAACATTTCGGTTTGAATTCAAAATCTGTTTACTGTCTTTTAAAGTATGAATATCAAGTTTAAATATTGTTGTTACCAGCAGTCTGATACATGTTTCTGTACATAGTATTATGTCTTTGATTTTAATAATACTTCAAACCTCAAAAATGGATTTGATGTTGGACCAACTGTTGATATAATATAAATAAACCAAAATAAAAAATACTTATGCTCTGACATTTTTATATGTCAACTTTAATATTAATAATACATGTAGCAAGTACTGATATAAATAATCCTTTCGAAAAATATATACTGGGCAGTCATTTTTTGGGATATAAAGGTGGACAGACAAAGATAAAGATAATATAAGACACATTGAAACAAAATAATTCAACTGTTTGCTTGTAAATTGTCTGGTTTTCACAGTTTGGGGCGAGTACAATGTTAGGTTGGAATTTAATATAAAGAATTCAAGAGAAAGAATGTGCATTAGTATCTGGGAAGGGGGTAGTCTTTTTTTTTTTATTATATTAAATTAAAATTCCATCTGAAACTAAAATTTTGAATTATTGTAACTTATATTAGGGGAAACCATTTGATTCTGTGGGGATGGCTATGAAGACTTGGTACTGGGTATATGAATTATTTAAAAAAAAATTTGCAGTTGTGGTTGGCCAGTTTACTTTATGCTAGCAGAAACATGTCACAACTACGATAATTTTATATTTTTGTAACCTACTTTGAGGTTTTTTCTTAACATATTTTCTTCCACCAGCCATCAAAACTTCAAAAGCATTTATTGCTTTTTTTGTTCCAGTTTCAGACACTGTATCTAGCATTTGCACAAATGCAGTTACCTCTGTTTCATGAGAAGAGAAGCTGATATACTTTGTTCCAAAATTGTTTTTTTTTTAAATTTCTCCACCACTGCTGACACTACTTCGAAGTTTTTACTGCATAAACTAAATTTGGAGTCCGGTCCGGAAACGGAAATCACCGCGATCTGGAAATGCTGCGATTTTATTATTTTTTTGCCAAAAAAAAAATTAGGGTCGGTGGCGTAAAAATACGGTCGGTAGGGTTACCGGAAACACAGATTTTTTTTTAGGCCTAACTAATAACAGACCCGATTTTACGAGGACAACAAAAAAGCGTAAATCGGCAATAGGAAGTATTGAATATACTATAAACCAGAGGCTCCCAGGAGCCTGTAATCGCTCACCTGGATCAAAGCTGCATTCAATAACAACGCAACTGCACTGTGGTTGCCATCTTGATGGGAGAGTGTGACTGCTGGACACAATTTGGAAAAGGATCATCGAATGACTATTCCATCAAAGTTTGGTTCTAATTGAGCTACTGGTTCCAGACAAGATGGTTTTTATGTGAATTTCCCATAGGGTCCTATGTTAAACTACGTTCAGCTGTGCAGCCATCTGTCAGAGGGCGGGACCACCGACACAATTTTGGAAGAGGACCATCCAATGAATATTTTATCAAAGTTTGGTTCCAATTGAGCAACTGATTCCAGACATGAAGATTTTTATGTGAATTTCCCATAGGGTCCTATGTTAAGCTAAGTTCAGCTGTGGGGACCATCTTGGTCGGTAGATCTTGACATACTGAACATGTTTGCAGTTTAAACTTAACATCTATCTCTTAAAGTTTTTGAAATATAAGACGAAAAGTATATAAAAAAAAAAAAAAAAAAAAANGATTTACTTCAAAATTGCAGGGTAGGTAGATCTTGACATGCTGCATATTTTTGCAGTTTAAACTTAACATCTATCTCTTGTAGTTTTTGACATAAAGGACGAAAAGTATTAAAATTTTGATGAAAAAAGGGCAATAACTCCAAAATGGGTTATGGGATTTACTTCAAAATTGCAGGGTAGGTAGATCTTGACATACTGCATATTTTTGCAATTTAAACTTAACCTTTATCTCTTATAGTTTTTGAAATATCAGACGAAAAGTATTAAAATTTTAAAAATTTGATGAAAAAAGGGCAATAACTCCAAAATAGATAATGGGATTTACTTCAAAATTGCAGGGTAGGTAGATCTACACATGCTACATATTTTTGCAATTTAAACTTAACCTTTATCTCTAATAGTTTTTTGAAATAGAGACGAAAAGTATTAAAATTTTAAAAATTTGATGAAAAAAGGGCAATAACTCCAAACAAAAAGTATTAAAATTGTGAAAATGTGATGAAAAAAGGGCAATAACTCCAACATGGGACAATTGAAGAAATTTCTATTTTTAGTAACAGCAGCCATCTTAAATGAAGGGAGGGACTGTCGGACACATTTTTAAAGGGACCCACCCAGGGACCATTCCTGCTAAGTTTGGATTAATTTGGTTCGGCGGTTTCAGAGGAGAAGATTTAAATGTGAGCTTTTATCAAAATATGCCTAAATTGCATAATCGGTATAAATCGGCTGAAAGAAAAATTTCACAGCAAAACCTGTAATATATGTTAAACTACTCATTGCCGTGTAGCTGCAGTTAAAATTTGAGCTAATTTTGACTTATACTAAAGCAGCAATAGACAATTGAAATTTCATCCCCCTTTTTTCTATTTTTAGCTTGGCAGCCATCTTGGTTTGAAGTCGGGATCACCGGACACAATTTTGGAAGGGGGCCATCCAAGGACCATTGCACCAAAGTTTGGTTGCAATTGGCCCAGTAGTTTCTGAGGAGAAGATTAAAATGTAAAATGGTGACGGACGGACGACGGACGAAAAGTGATGGCAATAGCTCACATGACCCTTTGGGTCAGGTGAGCTAAAAAGGAATCGTAATGGTAAAATGCGGAAGAAAAAATGCGGACGAAAATCAGGTCTGTAATAACTAATACAAAAAGATACAGTACCCTCATCTCTGTTCTGACATCATCATTCATTAAGTTGAGATCAGGTTCTTCCTTAAGGAACGTGTGACGATAACACTCTTTACGAACATCATCATACTCCCATGCAGACTCGCCATAAACACTCAACTGTAAAGAAAACAAACAATAACTCATTTCGCTATTTTCAAATAAATATTTGACCACAAGTAATAACAAGGATATAAGTAGTTTTTATGAAATGTTCTGAAAGCTTCCATAAAGAATGCTATCAATAAATATACTCTTGACAGTTATATAATAAGGGGTTTATGAAATGGAATTAAATCTTCATCAATCTTGCATAGTCTTAACTTGTAAATAAATTTATTCATGGCTTAAAAAATGTATTATACATGTACAAGCAGTAGATACCAAAAAATTACTCATAAAATAACTATGTTGTTCAATACATTATGATATTGTAGGCTCCACATTGTGTCCTCTGATGTGATGTCACATTTTTCTTTATGTTTGTAGAAAAAAGTACATCAGATTTAAAACAAATATCCTACAAACATAGATCTTAATTATCTAATTAGTTGGTAGCTTACAATGTAGTGTTTCCCTATTTCTTGTTGAAATAGAATTACCAGGTAAACATATAGGAGTACAATGTACTGTGAACAGTTTTTGCACAAAGTATCGTTGAAGTTTTGCCAATTACAAAAGTCCATATTAATTGGCACCACTTCAAGTAAAATCAAAGGCTGATAAATATGTCATACATTGTAGCTTTTAACCAACAAATTATCTGATCATACTTTACTTAGGCCAAAAAAAAACAAATTTGTGTGTGTTTATGGTCACCTGACCGACCCTATTTTTCAGCCGCCGACCCTAACCTTTTTTTTATCGGCAATTATTCTACCCTAATTTTTGCTATCAACTCTATCAATTTTTACACAGAATTCAGATAACAATTTTTGTTGTTTAATCAGCAGCAATGTTTCATTTATTCAACTGCTAGCCTTTTGTTGAAATTGAGAGCAAAGAAGGTAGAAAAACTGTGTAACTCGTCATAAAACAGCTTCAACAAATGATGGCTTACCGAAAATTTCGAAAATGAAATACTGGAATCGAATTCAGGAACGACTATTTGCGGTTTTGCTGATAGTAATAAAAATAAAAATAATCAATGTCGACTGACCAACCCTAGATTTTTTTTTACATGTGACCGTAAACACACATATTTTTTTTTTTGGCCTTAGCATGCAGAATAAGATCAGCAATGACTGTTTTTATCAGATGATATTCCTCACTTAATTAACATACCCAGTTGGTTGGCTTTTCTCCACCACTCTTACAAGGAGCCCATACATAATAGTCACCATACTTGTCTTCCTTATTACGACTTTTCATAAACCAGGTATGATTCTTACTGGTTTGGTTGGGGATGAAATCCAATACAAGTCGCACTGAAAAAAAAATCACAATTAAAATATTATGAATATGTAAGGCAAAAAATAAGATATTGTTTGTTTCCCCAAACACGACCGACTCTGAAAAATCGGTGCAACTCAAACTATTTTATTGTCGATATAGAGCAAGAATTATTTTTTTAATGCCCATTGTCCAGCGTGTTAAAGCAGGGTATTATAGTATAGGGGAAGGAAAAAGTAGAAGTGGAAGTCGGAGCTCTTTTACTTGCGTATAGACCAAGAATTCTTAAATCGCGTTTGAGACTCAGATTTAAGATTTCGATACACACCGGACGTTTTCGCTTGACCACTAAATATAACCCTATGGAAAACGGCATGTCGTCTGCAACATGTTTACAGTTTCCTTCTTGTGTTCCTTCTCAGTCAGAAAAATATATGCGAGACAATAAAATAAAACCGGTTGTAACCAACAGATTATATAGCTTTCCAAACCAATGGTTATGGAGAGAAATGCTCAAAGATGTGATAGATCCGGAGGAAAAGGACCAGAGAAAAACGGATGCCGTTGCCGTGAGTGTGACAGTTGGAGGTGGCAAGTATTGAACCCGACTTCGAGGAAGAGATACGAGTTGTGGAAGAATTTGAAAACCGTTTAAAAATTTGTTGCATTTATCATTATGGGAGACAGTCCGGAAAAGATACATGTACTAACAACAATTCCCCAAAAAGAAAAGATGCATTTTCAAGTTGATGAAAAGAAATTTGACCAAGTTTCCTTGTGGAATCACTGAGGAAGTCGGGAGTAAATTTACAGGTAAGTTTGCTGGATTAATATTTATAAACTATCTTTCTCTGCAAAGGAGTATGTTCCTTTAGGTATAAGGGGAACTGTCCACACTTAAAAGCCTGTGGGTGTAGGGAGGAGGAAAAAGCTACTTTTCTAGGGGCCCTGCCCAAATTTTTTTTACAGGTTTGGACTTAGTTTTTTTCAAGATTTTTGTATAAATATGTATTTATATAAATTGTCCATTCACATTGAAGTGTTACTTTTTATTTCATGTCTTCTTTTTTTTTTCCAGGTGACTCCCTTAAAGGTGCTTGAAATGTTCGACTGCAGATGGATTGCATCTCGCCTACGAAGTTAGCTCACATAGTGGAGCATGAACTACTAAATATAACCCGTCTGGAGCACATGAGTGCACCCTCGGGTTTTAGTGGGTATCGTGTTACTAGAAATTTAGTTTTCTGTGTAGTGTTTTGCAGATGGTTGTTTTTCCTTTTTTCTTTTGGATATTTTGTTGTCATGTGCAGCCAGATATTTGTGCCTACTGTGCAGAAGTTGGTGCTGAAAGGGATAGGGATGCATTGGAGACCCATCGTATTGTTCTGCCTGTTTCTGCTGTATGCATGAGAACGGGAAAAACTGTTCCAAAGAGAAATCCCATTAAATAGAATTTCAATTTGACTCATACATGTACATATGTATGTGTGTTTGAAATTCTTTGTTAGTTTGTTTCAGTGTTTTGAAATAGACTGTGTTGTCCAAAAAAAAAAGAAAACCAAAGGGCCTATATAAGTCTCCAAAGTGGTGTGGACATGCAGAATTCAGTTTTAGTTTTGAGTTTTTTCCAGATGTTTCTCACATTGAAATTTCAATATTGTTTGTATTTGGTGTTTTTCATGGGATGTCTATGTCTGATCCTTAAGCTTTCCCTAGATAAAGGATATAAAGCCATGCAATAATGAGTACCTGCTATGCAGTTTATTGCATACATGCTATTATCTAGATACATTTGATCTACATTTGTATTACATGTATTATAGTAAAAGTAGTAAAAATACTTTTTTGAAGAAAAAAAAAAAAAAAAAAATTTCCCTACCTACCTACCCACACCTGGCTGGGAGGGTCGCGTTTGGGGAAACAAACAATATTTTAATTTTGGCCTAATCTTCTCTTCATAGATATTTATTGTAAAGAATATTATAAAGCATGAATTCAGTCTTCGCCACACCTACTTGCCCAAAAGCCAAATTTAGAAAAATTGTCTATTTATTCAAACAAATTCTTTCATAATTTTCACTTGTCCGAATCCAGCTTTATTTCTCATGGGCTTCAGCAAGTGGGTTATCGTGAAGACTGTGAATTAATATGGGTATGGCCAAATTGAAATGCAGAAACTTCTCCACTCAATCATAACCAACTATATATGGAATAAAATGTGTTTTTTTTTATCACAATAAAATACTCCATGTCAAACCATGTTGATTTATTGGATATAAATTATAAAGACCAGTCTCACCAGATGTTTCCCAGTATGATTGCATAATGTTATTACTATGGCAGATTAAACTGATTAGTTTATCAGTCTCCTAATGTTAATTATAGTTAATCCATGATGTACCACATTATCTATTACATATTATACAATCAATTTTGTTGTATTTTTTTGTATTGAAATTTGATAAATTAGCTGGTTTTAATTTAGATAAGGAATTGGATACCAATACATCTGGGTTAACATTAGAAAATTGATCTACATGTATTGATTATCTTTTTGATATTTTTTATCCAATAACATCCTATACAACTGATTAAATATAATTGTTACATAGTGTACATGCAGTGATTGGGATTAAAAAAAATTCAATGGGACTATGGCCCCCTTCCCTTCCTTGTCAATGGGACATTTTTGATATGAATGGGCCATAATGACAGAACTATGCACCAAAATCCAGTGTGAAAAATAATGTAGAACAAAAACATTTTACAAACTTTAATACATGGGTGGAGGAGATATATAAACTATCTGACAACTCACACCCTTCTGTTTGAATAAATAGGACGAAGGACATATGAGCTTGAACTTAACACTTTTTTTTTAATTCTTGGCTTAAACCTTGATCTGGACAAAAAAATCCATCTGATATGCATGATAAACACTGTGCAATGCATGAAAATTCCCATTTCACGTTTCCCGGAGAAAGTAAAAAAAACCACGGGAAAGTGACATGCTGATCGGTATCCGATACTTACCGCCGAGAAAGTGTTATAAGTGCGTTGTTGCTCATTGTTGTACTTTGCGGTTATCAGATATATCAGTTTTTGAAACTGGTTTACGATTTATTTAAGCCTGAATTCCGTATGTAAAGGTATAAAATTGTATGTACACAAGGTACCAGATATCGATGTTGATTTGCAGTTGAACTTTCACAGATCATTTTGAAATAAAAACTAAATTATGAATTAGATACATTGATTGGGATTAAATTATTTTCAATGGGACTATGTCCATGCAGTCTTGACAGAACGGTTCGGCTGTATGTACATCTGACTTCATCCTTACCTTACCTCTGTATCTTTAACCCCCTTCCTAGAGGAACCATACGGGTGTATGTTGAACATGTGCTCATCTATTTACAGTGCTGGTTCTCCGCCACAAATAAACCATCCATATATGTGCTCGATATTTACATCAGAGTTTTTATGTGGAAATACGCCATTTCGTCGGGTAATGCGACTATGGCGCGGGGCGCGTGGTAATCCCAATCACTGGTACATGTAGATCCAAGTTGAAATTTATTTTTAGCAAATACTTACTCTTATCCTTTGTTTGTTTTCTGAGTTTGTCAACATCTGCCATTGTTCCCAAACTTGGTTCAACATCTTTGTAATCCACAATATCCATGCCATTATCAACACCTCCACTCTTGTAGAACGAATTGATGTAGAGAGTTTTCACTCCCAGGTTTGACAGATGGCCATCTAGTTCTTGAATAATTCCTAGAAAAATCAAGCAAGAAACAGTTTCAAATTTGGTACTTAAAATAAAAAATAAGTTTATGAAAATGAACAGATACATGTGTATATGCAAAGTACAAACAATTTCTATAGAGTATTCAGAACAATATAAAAACAGACATAAAGAAAGCACTACCAACATGAATACTTTAAAAATATAAATTACATTTTTTTCTGTACTTCAAAATTTTTGGTTGGTACAATGTATATAAGATGTAAAATTAAGTTTCATTATTTAAAAGACAATGAATTAACTATTTTACAACAGCTTACATATAAAATAATTAATTCAGTGTGTATATTTTTAATAAAGAGCGAATACAACGATATCTTGTCACACAAATAAAAATTGTTATATTTATGGTATAGAAACAGTTATTATACATGTAGCTTGTTGCTAGAAAGTGCAACATCTACATTACTCTACTAATACTAATATTTTATTGGCACAAACTCATCAACAATAAATGGTTAAGGCCCATGATACAAAATAATGTTGATACATGAATATGAATATACATTATTCAGTTAATAATGGTACATGTACATTAATAATATATATAATTATAACAGATTGTTCCTAATACTCAAACAGTTTGATATGAAAGAGGAAGTCTACTTATGGTCATAGGAGCCAATGCAAGTTCTTCCTCTGCAAACTGCATCCATGGAGCTCTCCTTTAGCTACATTTTTGTATCCGATTCAGCATTGCCATTGCCATTGGGTAATACAATGTGCGATTTCGCAGGATTTAATCCTATTTCGTGGGTGGGTGGGGGGAGTCGATGGATTTTGTAGATATTGTCTTTAATGTGACGATTAGTCTGTCGAGATGGTGTGTGTGTGTGTGTTGGGGGAAAAAAATGGGGGGGGGGTAGATATCAATGACAATATCATATGAAATAAACATATTTACCTTTGATGTCACCAACTCCTTCTCCCTTGGCAGATTTTCCTGGTTCATTGGTGTCTTTGAATGACTTGGGATATATCTGGTATGAGGCTTGTTTGTCGAACCATTTGAGATCCGGTTTGTATGGACAACGTGGAGCTAGGACAATAATCACGATAGCCGCCACTAACATTCCAACCCATCCCACCCAGAACAATACAAACAACACCATTCGAACCTTCTTCCAGAATGGATCATTAGCATACTGTAGCAACTCTTCTTTTCCCAGTCCTGTGAATGAAATTTCTCCAGAGCTTGTCTCAATTTCCACCTTACTGTTGTGATCTCCATTCAGAAATTTGGCTTTTGAATCGTTGAATTTTGGATCAATATCATCAGTTGTTGCCGATTCATCCAGTTGTGCCTTCAGATGGGCTTTCTCGTCAACCGTACTGTCATCTGCCATTGTTTTCTAATCGAGTTTCAGTAAAAAATGAATAGTGTCTACTGTTTTAAACAAGGTCCGTTTCCACAACACTCCTTACCAATGCGTTCGACCTTCAGAATTTGATGCAAGCGTGGCACAAACCGGTTTTTTCCGGATAATCGACGAATCCATTATAATATAAAAGGGGTTTCAGGATCAACTATTTACACTGAAATTACATTGTTCAATCATAACATTATATGAAATAACAAATCAAATTTTGTGTATTATTTCTTCTTGTTGACAATTATTTCTTGATAATTTTAATCGACGTTAAAATCCACTGGAAAGAAGGTGATTAAAAAATCCCTGCAAGTCGAGTCGATATATACCGTGACTTTGTTTCCTTATAATATTCCCTGTACATAACCAAAAAAATGTGTATTATTGGTTTATCCATACCTAGTTTATATCCTGGTTAATATGAATCCGGTTTGCATGTATACTTCTCAGGGGCGGATCCAGGATTTCAAGTTAGGGGAAGCGCACTTAAAATTTTTGGGGTATTTCGTGTGAAAAATCACGATTTTACGCAAAAAAATCATATTTTTTCCAATTTTAGGCCCCCCCCCCCTGCTTCTTATGGGGTCTCTCACAGTTACTTGACCAATCTTTACTTTTCTCTGGCCATATTGCCCTTTAAATTATTTTCCAATGTATACATTTTGTATGTTGTGTCCTCAGTGGCGGATTCAAGAGGGGGCTTTGGGGGCTTCCTCCACCACTAAAACTGGTCGCCATGATATAGCTGAAATATTGCTGAAAGTGGCGTTAAACACCAAAATTCAAATTAAAATTAAAATTCAAAACTGCCAAAACACACATACACCAGACCAAGAGCAGCTGATTATAGTGTATTGCCATGTTATCTTTCCTAATGTTTATTCTCAAGGAAGACATTAACTTGATTAATGCTTTATCACTTAATGATGTGTGTGACCCGCCGTGAACTTTTACTTTCAAGATATCATTTACCATATTAAAACAGATTATATATTTCTTATATCCTGGGAATATTGACATCTTGATTCTATCTTCTAAGCTTCAGCATGCAATGTAAAATTCATGAGAAAGTTTAGTCTTAGTAAATGTAATCTTATATTACAGTCGTGTTTTATTTCTTTAATGGTATTAAAGAACATAGAAATGATTTAGTCAAATACACAACAATTTTGGCGACGAGGATGGCCGTTCATTGTTTAAATTAATTCTGAGGACTTTTCCGATCTTGTTTCTGTGAAATTTCCTTGGTTAATTGGACAATATGGCAACTGGATATATTGGTAAAATAGAACCGTTTGACGATAGTGTTGAATCGTGGAACTCCTATGTTGAGAGATTGGAACAGTATTTTACAGTAAATGAAATAGATGATGACAAGAAAGTTCCAGCATTATTGACATTATTAGGTGGAAAAACCTATGGACTTTTAAGAAATTGAACGTTACCAGACAAACCGGCAACAAAAACTTACGATATAATTGTAAAACTTCTAAAGGACCATTTAAGTCCGAAGCCGTTAATTGTTGCAGAAAGGTTCCGATTTTATAAACGTTACCAGTTACAAGGGGAGACAATAAATAAGTACGTAGCCGTGACCTTAGACGATTAGCAGAATATTGTGAGTTCGGAACTCTAAATGAATCTTTAAGAGACCAGTTTGTTGTTGGACTTAAAGATGAACATACACAGAAGAAATTGTTAGCTGTTGCGGACTTGACATTTGTCAAAGCTATTGAAATTGCATAAAATCCTGAAAGTTCCGTAAATATGGTACAAAGACATCACAGACCGACGTCGTCAGGGAAGATAGGAAAACAGAAATTGTTTGTTTGTTACCGGTGCAATGGAGTGAATCACCGACCGGACAATTGCAAATTTAAAGACGTTATATGTCACAACTGCAATAAAAGAGGACATATTCGTAAAGCGTGCAAATCAGCTGTGAAATCAAAACCAAGACCACAAAAGAAAATTCATGCAGGACATAATGAAGAGTGTAGTGATGATGATGATTATTTGGGAATTAATTGTGTGAAAAATAAAAACGCACAAGATTCAATTTGGATTACACCAAACGTGAATGGAAAAGAGATTAAAATGGAGCTGGATACCGGTTCAGCCGTATCAATAATTTCTGTGCTGGATTACAAAAGGTATTTTCAAAATGAAAAGCTAGAAAGTGCAAAAATCACACTGAAAACATATTCAGGCGAATTATTGATTCCCAAGGGATATATTAATGTTCAAGTGAAATATAATGGTCAGTGTGAAAGTCTTAAATTGTATGTAGTGCAAAAAGGTGGCCCTGCATTATTTGGTCGAGAGTGGCTCAGGAAAATCAATCTTGATTGGAAAAATCTTAAGTGGATAAATAAAATATCCGTATCCGGGAATACAAGTGAAAATTTGGATTTACTTCTGAAGGAATATTCAAATGTTTTCAGTGATGGAATAGGATGTGTTGCTGAAATAAAAGCTAAGCTTACACTGAAGGAAAATGCAAATCCCAAGTTTGTTAAGGCAAGACCCGTACCATTCTCAATTAAACCGCAAGTGGAACGTGAACTTTCCAGATTGGAAAATGAAGGAATATTGTCAAAAGTTGACACAAATGAATGGGCATCCCCGATAGTCCCCGTAATGAAACCGAATGGTTCCGTACGTATCTGTGGAAATTTCAAAACAACAGTTAATCCAATGCTTAAAGTGGACCAATACCCGCTCCCGCGAATTGATGAAATTTTTGCAACACTTGCAGGAGGACAGAAATTCACAAAGATTGATCTTCGTCAGGCTTATTTACATCTGGAAGTAGATGATGAGTCAAAACCGTTAATGACAATAAACACACACAAGGGACTCTATCGATATAACAGACTATTATTTGGGATAGCGTCAGCCCCAGCTATATGGCAAAGAACGATGGACCAAGTACTTAATGGACTTGGTGGAGTTCAGTGCATGTTAGATGACATGATTATCACGGGATCTAGTGATGAGATGCACTTGCAAAACTTGAGAAACGTACTTCAGAGACTTCAGAACTATGGCTTGAGGGCGAACTTACAGAAGTGTTATTTTTAAAAGGATAGGGTTACCTATTGCGGACATGAAATCAGTGCAGAGGGACTGAGAAAAACAGCGGACAAAATACAAGCTGTAAGGGAAACACCGACCCCGAAAAATGTAAAGGAATTGCGAGCTTTTTTAGGACTAGTAAATTATTACCACAGGTTTTTACCGAATTCTGCGACTGTACTGAAACCATTAAACGAACTGCTTGAAAAGGACAGAAAATGGGTCTGGACAGATAAATGTGAGAAAGCGTTCGAGGACACAAAAACAATGATTACCTCAGATCAAGTGCTTACACATTACAACCCTGATTTACCGGTACGCTTAGCTTGTGATGCGTCACCGTTCGGACTGGGGGCAGTACTGTCTCATGTTATGCTGGATGGATCTGAAAGACCGATTGCGTTCGCGTCAAGAAGTCTTACAAAGTCGGAAAAGAACTATGCGCAAATTCAGAAGGAAGCTCTTGGGATAGTATGGGGAGTGAAGAAATTTCACACATATTTGTACGGTAGGAAATTTACATTATTAACTGATCATATGCCATTAACCACAATCTTTAATCCAGAGAAATCAATACCTGTCACTACTGCAGCTAGATTACAACGTTATGCTATTTTTCTTTCTGGATTCACGCATGATATTGAATATAAAAGTACTAAGAGACACAATAATGCAGACGCGTTATCAAGACTGCCAGTTCAAAATGATACTGACACGAAAAATGCTGATGCAGATGATGTATTTCACATGTCACAAATTGAAGACTTACCCGTAACAAGTGCAGAAATACAACGCGAGACGAGAAAGGACAAGGTGTTAGCATCCGCGTTGAACCAGACCATGAATGGATGGGAAAATACTGACAATAAAACTTTAAATCCGTATTATAATCGCAGAAATGAGATAACAGTGAGTCATGGCTGTTTAATGTGGGGAATAAGAATTATTATTCCGGTAAAATTCAGGACCTGAATCCTAGAATTGTTACACAGTAGCCTTGAGCCTTACAAAGCGTAACTTTAGTTCAGATCTCACTAGACTGCAGAGCAAATGTTGAACAATTCAACCACCAGTGTTTTGAGAAGAGTGTTAAAATATGTGAACCACTAGACATAGAGGTTAAAAAAACTAGAATATGCTGGAGACACATAATGAGAGATATTGTTGAAGCAGAGGGTCCGGAAGACTACTTTAGGAAGTCAATAACTACCTTTTCTCGACTATGCACTGAATGAAATGAAAACAAGGTTTACCGACCTACACGCCAGAACAGCTTTGGGACTACAGTTGGTTCCATCTATTATTGAAAATATTGCTCCATAATTTTGCCCCCTGTAAACATAGTTTCTGGATCCGCCCCTGGTCCTGTTGTGTACAAGTTTGCACAAATTATAATTGTATGAAAATTCTGTACAAATTATAATTTGTACAAAATTAGCCTAAAAATCACTTACAACTTGTACAATTTTTTACCTATTTGCAACTGTTCAAAATGAAGGAATTCTTAATATGAATACAAACTGATTTTAATCAAGAAGAAAACACATTAACAATATTTTACAAAATCATGTCAAAAGTACTTTTAGTTCTATCAACTTCAGTTTTCAAATTTACTTGTTTGAGCATGTCATAGAACCATGACAACGTGAATTACACCGGCTATTTTGTTTTTTGCACTTGCATTTTGAAGTTTTGCAACCACCTTTGCACTTGCAACTCAGAAAACGAGCCCTATCAGGACAGCAAATTCAGGCCGAGAAACAGATGAGAACCACAAAACGAAAGTTACGTGAACTTTCTGTTGGAAACAATGTAATAATTCCGATTCCACATTATGATCGTGGACCAACAGATCCTAGAAATATATTGGGTGTAATTGAAGAGGTGTCTGAGTATGGCTATCGTGTTGGCACTTCTGTTGGGACATTGTCGGGGTATCTTTGCAGGAACCAAATAGAAGCTGTAAATGATACGAGTCTTAGCATCTCAACAAAAATCATTGCGTGAGGCAGTTCGCAAAATTTCAAAAACTGAAGGTCAGGTTTATCTGACTATGAAGAATGACAGGCTATCGTCCTTGGGATTGATGCATATTCACCGAGATTGTGAAGTGGACTTGTACAAAGCAATGGAGGTGTTAGTATCTGCTAAGACACGAAGGGCAGATTTTTGACAATTTTAGGATATTCTTGTCTATTCTTGTCTATCAAAGTCATTAAAATTGTGCTTGATTCTATGTTATATGAAACCCTGAAATGGCCCCAGATCTCACCATTTTGCATCTCGTCGAAAGTATTTATGCGGTGCACACTATTAAGCCTCAGCTACTAACCTCACTGGCCATATTGACATTTTCCAAAAAATTTCTATACAATGTACCATCTAGTTTTATTACTATTTTAGGCCATATTGACATTTTCCACAAATTTTCAAGGATTTATATAACATACACTCTAGATAACTTATTTTAATTAAAAAAAAAAACCCTGGACCCAAGTGCCTGTGGACTGGTTCTGGAGTGATGAAGATTTAAAAAAACAAACAAACTTGGATACTTGAGAATCAATTCTTTTAGGCAAAAGAACACTGCCCTGTCTTGGCATTACATTTGTTTTTGCAAAATTACAAATTGGTCAGAAAAACCATGAATACATATTAAAGAACTCATTGCCATGTAATTATATTTCAGCTCATTCTATCATAAAGTGTATATGTTTTGGTTATTTAAAGAAATTTTTGCTTTTATTAACAGCAGCCATCCATGGAAGGTGGAGAGGTTGGATAGTTTCTGAAACAACTAGGACCATCATACCAATGTAGGTTTAATTTAGATAAGCGATATCCGAGCAGAATATTTCTAAATGAATTTTAGTCAAAATAGGCCTAATTGGCATTAGTGACAAAATTACAAAATTCACATAAAAAATGTACATTACCTTGTTATCATATCTTAAATGTCATTGTCAGCTTTTTCTATTGTAAGAAGCAGCAGTTTTGGCCATTTAAAGAAACTTCTATTTTAATGATGAATGCCATCTTTGATGGAGGTCAGAAATATTGGATACAGTTCTGCCATGGGACCATCACAACCAAAATGCAAAATGCAAAAAATTACATCAACTTATTGCTAATGTCAAGCAGAGATTATAGTATCATGTTTATTTTGCAAAAGCAAAAACATACAATTTTTTTTTTTTATACAAAATATGGAGTTGTGGATGATGGAGACTGGACAGATACAGTCTACTTTCATATTAGATTTATTACTAAACAGGAGTAAACTTCCTATTTATTCACAATATTAAGCATTATGTAGAACTACTAAAGAACACTGGTATATGAAGCTAATTATATAGCTCGATAGTTTAAAAAAATATATATGTATGCAGTAAATAAATCTATGGCACCAGAAAGTATTGAAATTGAAACATTCAATCTCAGATGGTAATCTTGACATTGTCTATTTAATAAATTAGAGACTTCTCAGGACAATATTACTGGATCAACACAGAAAATGTAACATACAGGTAAATTCCATCCAAGTTTCCATAGAAGCTTCTTCTCCAAAATATCAAACTTTATTGAACTCAATTGTAGATGAACAATCATTGGATCATTCTTTTCTAAGTATATGTTTTACAATGTATTTTGTTTTGAAATGGAATCAAGACCATGGCCACCAAAGGACGTACAGACATGTAGTTAATTAAGGACCATATACCAATATGTAAAATAAATCTTTTCAGAAAGCATGAAACAGGGGCTAGGGTTATGGTGTTTAATGCCATTTTCAACAATATTTCAATGGCAGTTAGTTTTATTGGTAGGGGAAACCGGAGTACCCGGAGAAACCAGACTTGTCACTGACAAATTTTATCACATGATGTTGTATCGAGTACACTTTGCCCGAGTAGGATTCGAACTCACAACATTAGTGGTGATAGCCACTGATTGCATAGATTGCATAATTATAAATCCAACTACCATATGATCACGGGCATGACAGCCCCTTGTATTGAACAGATGGACCACACACTGTTCATAACTGATCATTGATCACTCAAATAAACGGATCATTTAATTCCGATGAACCTCTCTTATACATATGTGATGTAGTTGAAAACCTTAAAACCTCTATCTATTATCTATTATTTCAAAAAACAATAAAGGGCTACACTGGGGCATAGCAAGTGTACAAGAGCTTCCTTCTATAACAGTTCTACTGCAATTAAGTTTAGCTCAAAAACCATAACTGAGAGAGAAGTGTGTTGAAACACTACCTGAAACCTTGTCGCAATTCAATTAAAAAACTTGGGCAGAAAAACCCAGAAGACATATTGAACTACTCATTGCCATGGCCATAGGCCGGGTCTGAATAAAATGAGGCAAAGGGGGGTCTGGGGGCAGAGGGAAAAGAGGGTCTGACGCCTTTTTGTAATTTTTATACTAAATTCTAAATTGAAAATGCCTTTTAAAAGTCAGAAATATAACTGTTTACTGCATATTGTACCTCCTCAGACCTGTTTGAGCGTTATTCTAGATATTGCCAGTTAATTGTATTTTCTAGACATATTTTTTCTGGGAATCTGGTAAATGTGTTATTTCATTCATAACATGGAATATGCAAATCCACACTGATGTTTTGAAAGTTACCTTCATCTAATTTCGTTTTAAAAACCCTGTCTTCAACCAATTGTGAAGTGCCATGATGACTTTCCAACGTCTTCTGCAATGTTTTTCCGCGGGAGCAACTTCGGATATTCTCATCGTTTTTAATCTGAATTTATGACATACAGCTATCGAATAACAGTCACTGTCTAACAACTGTTAATGAATTTATAATCTGTGATATTAGCAATGGATTTACGGGTGAAATTAGACAAATTTTGAAAAAAAAAAAAGAAGATTTGATTTGTTTTCAAAGGTTATACTTGCTGTTTCAAAAGTGAGGCATTTGCCTCATTTGCCTCCATTGCGCTACGGCCATGATTGCCATACAGCTGCAGTTAAAATTTTAGGTAATTTTGATTTATAAATAAAGTGCTATGCAGAGCGAAACATGATATGACAAGGGGAACTTGATCAAGTGTATATTAAAAGTAAGTGTGGACACAGTATTTTGCATGACACAGTGAATAGTTGGACACAATAATGTGTTGGCAACAATAATATGCTGGAAACAGTAATTTGCTGTAACAACTGTATTTTGGACATTTGTTTTACTATTTCAAGTGTTTAAAAATTTCAGAATTTGGGCCACTTTTAGACCCCTATTCAAAATAAAATAGCAAAGTTGTTTTTTATGATCCATCAATAACCCATAAAGATGATCATTTTGCACCAAAAAAAAAAGTATTAAAATTGAATGAAAAATGAAAAAAAAGTAAAATTTGAAATTCCCCCCCTTATGTCAAAAACGGTAGTAGTTGCATAAATATGCAATGTATATTTCTGAAGAACTTCATTAAAATAATCCCCATCAAAATCAGATGAAAAATAAGTTCTCTGTGTACAAATAACAGAAACATCCATTTTTGCACCTTATGGCCTCTTGTTTGGTAACGAGTAGGATTAAAATACCTTAGATCTATACCAACCTTTATTCAGTGCTAAGGGGATCATTGTGTTAAAAATCCAGAAGGATATGTCAACTAGAACAAGTTATCACACAGAAACAATTCTGTCTACAGACAAATGATGATGACAGCACCATAATATAATAAGTCTGCACAATTTCTGCAGTTGTATAAAAAGCAGCAATAGACAACTAAAGAAATTTCTATTTTTAGTGACGGCTGCCAGTTTAAATATGCCATCATGAAAAGAAAGTTTAAACAATAATGGTCAACAATTCTACCAATATCAACAAATCGAAGAATCATAAATCACCTCAACTAATTGAACTCAAAAAAGACGAAGACAGAAGAGGTTGGATATCTATGGATACACATGAATTAACCATTTTCTAACAAAGATGGTGCACATCATCAATAAGATATAAAAGAATAATTTAAAATAAAAAATAATAGTTTTCAATGAAGAGACATGTCAGATACTAGAGTGAATGTTTTCAGTATGTTATGAAAAGAAAATTTAAACAGTGATTGTAAATTTTGATTTCATCAATATCAACAAAACGAACAATCACCTCTCATCTTAGCTGAACTCACTGAACACAAAAAGATCATGACATATGACGATTCGAAATCCAGGTCCTGGCATGGGACAGGCATAAAAATGTGGAGGGGTTAAACCAGTTAATGGGATCCCAAACCCTCCTTTCTTGATAACTGGATCTCCCAATGGCAATACAGATATAAACAAGCAATAAAAACCTGCACAGATTCACTTCCACTTTTAAAAAAAATTATTGTCCAACAATCCACTAACTTCTAATAAAATAACATTCTGTATCAGAATCATATCGGAGGTCACATTTATATTTACCAATCAGAGACAATTTTACAAGATCTGAAGGTATTGAACAGCATAGAAGTTCTATGAAGGAATAGAGAGGTTCTGAATGTAATGAGAGGTTTTCGATGTTATCTGAAACATGATGCTATTGAATTTGAGTGTATTGCTGGATGAAAAAAAAAAAAAAAAAGATTTGACATACAATATCGTCATTGAAAATCAAGAAGAATATTATGCTAAATCTAGTTTTAATCTTTTGTTTTCACTAAGAGTACTTAAAGAAGCACAACTAGGAAATTTTTCATTTGGTTTGAGTACTTGTCTGACATTTATATTAATTCTTGTACAGTTTAAATAGTCTCTAAATAATCTTTCATCTTCTGTTGGTTGATCTTTATCATTTACCATGCATTTACTAGTACATTTGTCACATGATTTTACACAAGAAGTTTTGTCACATGACTTGGCATCAGTTTTATCACATGACTTGGCATCATTTTTATCACATGACTTGACATCAATTTTATCACATGACTTGGCATCAGTTTTATTACATGATTTTTCAGTAAAAATAGATTCCTCTAAACTATTGGATTGCATGATTCTAGGGACTGCATGGTAGACTAGGCGAGATTGTCCACTCATAACACAGATATCACCACTATGTAACATTATAGCAGAGGGTTTAGTTTCCTTGGTAATGCCTCCAATTAAAAAAATGGCATCTTGACCAAAACTGCAAAAGAAATTACATGTACATGTTCATTATTATTAAACTTAATATATTATATCCATTCCTACAACCGTATCGGTGGTGTAGTGGTTAGCGTACTCGCCCCGAGTGCAGTAGATTGTGGGTTCGAGCCCCGGTCGGGTCAAACCAAAGACTATAAAATTAGTATTTGTTACTTCTCCGCTATGCATGCAGCATTAAGGAGAAAGAGCAAAGACGGGTTACCTTGGAATCAGGATAATGTGTCTGAGTGGGGCGACATGTCTACCCGCAGACTGTTGTTTCAGTGAGCTAGCACTAGAAAAATCTAAATAACTGTGTTGGTCTTGTACAAAGGAGACCTCATCATCATTTCATTGAAAATTAACTTGTTCTCGCCATATGGCTGAAAAAATGGCTGAATTGGCATTAAACAACAATCACTCACTCATTCACTCCATTCCCACAAACTTGAAATAGAAATAGGTCATTACTTTACTAGAAAACGGATTTAAGTTATGCATTATTGAAGTAGAAAATGGGACAGACTGTCTTTTAAAATGCACTATGCTATTAGATATAAGAAACTCAATTCTGAAAAAAACATAAATACTAAATACAGTCAAACCTGCCCATGTGGTCACCTCTATTAAGTAGTCGCCTGTATTAAAAGGTCACCTTTTTCTTGTCCTTTCATAGAAAATTTCATATGAATTTAACCTCTTTTAAGAGGTCACCTTTTCTTTGACCCAAAGGTGACCTCTGAATACAGGTTTGACTGTATATTAATATGTCAAGTCTATTTACGTGTGTATATGGTTGATGAATACCGTAATGAAAGCACAGACATTTTACAAGTATTTAATAAGGTTGATGAATACTGTAATGACAGCACAGACATTTTACAAGTATTTAATATGGTTGATGAATACCGTAATGAAAGCACCAACATTTTAGAAGTATTTAAAATATGTAATATCAGTGTTTTCACTACAAATTTTGATAGGGGGAGATTTTAGAATTATAGACGGAGAGAAAATTCGGCCGAATGTCAGAAAGTCCCCAATGGGTTCAGTGAAAAGCCCTGGTAAGGGTGCAGGTGGAAGAACCCCAGCAGATTTTTGATTTGGTGAATTTTGACTTGCTTTTGAGGGTGTTTCCTAACTTAAAAAAATCTTCTTGACCATTGAACAATTTTTCATTGAGAATGATTTCTCAATATTAAGTTAACAACCATCAGTCATTTTCCATTGTTATTTCTGAGAAAGATGTCACATGGTTCTGCAATTTTTCAGGTCAAAGATAAATGTACAGGTTTGGTAGGCACTAGGCATTAGAAATAAACTTGATCATTCAGAAAAGAAATAAGGACTTCCCCTATGATTATGTACTATTGAAAATAAAGATTTGATAATATTGGTGTTTGCTTCATTTCCTTGACATAGTATGAAGTTATATCAGGATTCAGATTCTTTGCAGTTTTTGAATAATTAAAATAGCATCATATATACATTATGAATTTCTTATCTTTGCTAGCCTTTTCTATATTCTTACTGTAATTTCACTCTTAAAGTATGCATTTAACTTTTTTTAATAACAGAAAAGAAATTTCAGATTTTAGTAATATTCAAGAATCTGATTGTTAATGTAACCAAGGACGTATCATGTAACCACAAACCAGTATCAATACAATTTCTTTTTTTTTTAAATGAAGAATGAAAGTTGTCAAAGACTGTGTACATTCCAATAAACTTTTATTTTGAAAATATGCAATCACAAATGACCAACCCCCATAAAATATTTTAAGGGAGAACTCAAGCATGTGCTTCAGAAGGGGATGGCCAGTTCTTTATATTCATAGTCATAGACATCTGCAAATCAAAATAAATTTGAGTCAGAACTTTAAAAGAAATGTGGCATCTTACTGGCCCAGTTCCCAAAATGAACATTTGAATTTACTGGTCTGAATCAAATTCCTGCAATGTATTTTATATACAAATGTAGTTCTAAATAAAAACTGAAAATATTTAGTGGTCTGAACAATTAAACTAAGTTTTACTGGTGCTCATCGTATTCAGTACGTACCCACGTGGTAGTAGTCTAGTAGTACCCCCTTTTTCCATACCGATACAACGTTACAAGATCAGACCATGCTTACTTTAATAAAAAACATAAAAGTGGGTTATATTCCCTTCACAGTTCACTATTTCAATCAATTAATTCAAATTATTTTAGGGATCATCTTTTTGCTTTTTTTGGACAAAAGTTTAATATTGATTTCTGCCGCTTCGTCGACGTTATCAATGTCATTCGGACCAAAGCTGTAGTCGGCCTCGAATCTTCCGTTGGAATGATTAAACTTTTATTTATTATTCCTACTGTGAATCGTAATGTTTTAACATAAAGAAATAATTAATTCTTCCCTTCTTCAGCCTTCGGTCATTGCATATTTATCCTCTGAAGTAAACGAAACCGTTAGATAAAAAACCGTTATTATATAGATAGGTGTGAATTATGGGGATTTATCCGTGAAATAAATTCCGGTATTTCACATGTGAAATATCAGTTTTTTTCCGCCCGAACTACTTTTGCAAAACTATAAGTGTGGTGGTTACGTCCCTTTTGTTGTGCAACGGTGAATTTACACATACGATTGTATGCTGAAAAAATTCCGCGAAATGTTATTGATGATTTTGGCACATAACCAAGATGACGTCATTGACGTCATATGAAGACTTCCAGTTTGAAACGTAAAGATTAGACGCTATTTGGCTTCGTATACGCTTCAATTGTGATTTAATTTAACTAAAATAAGCTTTCAAGGTAAGCATTTTAATTATTTTTGTACATTGTTGTAAATATGAAAAATAGGATTTCAAATTTTCAAGATGGCAGATCCTTCCAGCTGAACCCTGTAGTATCATTGCTCGTAGATTCACACGAGTGCAATCAAATATACAAATAAAAAAAATAATATATAAGAAATTTTGAAAGTCTATATAATAAACAGTATAACTAAATCATACATTTTGAATATCAAAATAAGACCACTCGTGACCGAAAACGCATTAACGATTAAACTCGTGGACGGAACAAGTTCCGCCCACTCGTTTAATCCTTATGCGTACTTCGGTCACTCGTGGTCTTATTTTGATATTCAAAATCTACGATTAGTTATACTATATAAAGTAACTGAAATATTATAAATGGGACGAGAATGATTTGAGGCCGAAAGAAAAAATGGCCATCGACTCGTTTCTTTGTCACAGCAGCGCTTTTTCATACACGAAATTAAGGTCAAATCGTAACCAAGCTCAAACACTAAGATTTGTTTTCAATCCCCGAATTATATAATCCCATGTTCACTCCGAGAGTACTTGCCGGCAAATGACAAACTTTCACAATTAAAATAGAAAAGACAACTGGATTTATTTTTTAACATTAAACCCATGCTTGAAAAATTCATAGCCGGGGATTTTATAGCAATAGCTGGTGAAATGCACCGGTTCCCGGCTTCAAATGAAAACACTGAATATACTAGATGCACAGGCACTTGTCTAAAAAAAATTTACCCCCTATTCCTTTACATAACACAAGGTTCTTATGTTTACAGAAAAATAATTTCGACCGGCTCATCAATTTCACGATTTTTTCGATCGGTCTACAACGCTTCGGCTTTGGGACATACATAGCCTTTATCTACATTGATTTATCTACAAAAGCATGTATAACACACCTACCTCAGCTGTCTATCAACAACCTCACAGCCCAATTGAAAGACGTCAGACCTACCATCATCTTAATCTCACAACGAAATGAAAATGTATGAATTTTCCCGCTTTTGTTAACATACAGGTTTCTGGCCCTTTTCATTGGATCTCATGAAAAGCCTAGAGAAACTCAAAAATATTGGATTTTTGTTGTTTGTATAAATAGAAACTCAAATGAATTTGCAAACCCATGTAACAACTAACAAGACATAATATCAACAATCTTTTTGCACAATTATATTAAGAATAATCATTTGTTTTTAGAGAATTCATCAAATTTTTTTGACAACGTTTATTTCATTTATTCATTCAGTGCGATCATGCGACCTACATTTGTAGCTATTTCCATTTCGTTGTGAGATTAAGATGATGGTAGGTCTGACGTCTTTGAAATGAGCTGTGACGTTGTTGATAGACAGCAGAGATAGGTGTGTTATACATGCTTTTGTAGATAAATCAATGTAGATAAAGGCTATGTATGTCCCAAAACCGAAGCGTTGTAGACCGATCGAAAAAAATCATGAAATTGATGAGCCGGTCGAAATTATTTTTCTGTAAACATAAGAACCTTGTGTTATGTAAAGGAATAGGGGTAATTTTTTTTTTGAGACAAGTACCTGTGACTATATGTCTTAAATATAAAAAGAAATGAAATCCTCCAAAATGAGGGTACCACATCGATGGTGTTATGGTGTGCTCACCTGAAGCAGTAGATCATTGGTTTGAGCCCAGTCAGGTCAAACCAAAGATATAAAGGATCTAACACCGGTAAGAGGGCAAGACGGAAAAATCTCAGACACCCAAGGGAAAGATTTCTGGTCTCCAATGAGACTCGGCCTCGTTGGAGACCAATAGAAATCTTTCCCGCGAGTGTCTGAGATTTTTCCGTCTTGCCCTTTTACCGGTGTTTGATTCTTTTTCTCACTAATTTAACATTCCGGAGTTACAATCTTGCATTCCGGAATTACAATCTTGACCGGAAGTTAAAAACACAAATATGAAGTCTATGAAAACACAAGATAAAAACACACAAATAAGTGTTTATTGCATCCAACATTATTGTAAATAGAGTTTCGGTATAATAAAACAATTATTGCCTGCACTTACGGTGAATATTATAATTGATATAAACGATTTTATTGATACAATGACATTTTGCGAAACGTAACATTTTTATGGGAAAAGTAGCATGAAATTCTTATCTCACCCACGGGTTGAGACAAGGATATCTCACACGGCTAAAAATAGGAACTGTGTTGTCTCATTAGTGAGAAAACAATCACTCACTCGCTCAAAATCAGGGACACCCTAACTAGTATATATATTTGCTTGTTATATATATATACATATACAAATACATTTTCTAATACTAATTAATATATTAATGAAGTCTAATTGTTAAGGTGTGTCCTGTCAGTTTACTCCTCAGAGATTTCAGGCTGACAATATTGGTACCCTTTTTTTGTTGAATGTTTGTAAAAATCAAAATCACCCAAATCTAGTAATCGGTTTTATTTTCAGTTCAAGATATCTACTTCATTGTTTTGTTTACTACAGTTGAACTTTGGTAGCATGAACTTGGATGGCTCGAATACTATGGATCTCTCAATCTAATTTTTCAATCCTGTGAAGGATCATTGTGATCAAATTTTGCAGTCATCCGAAAAGGATGGATTTGTTCAGATTGTCTGAAAATTTACCTTATAGAAATCAAAGGAGCATCATGGTCTAGTTCTGAATGATCTGTATGTCCAGCTAGGGTTGAATCCATGTGATAATAATTAACAATACCAGCCTCAGGAGAAAAATTCTTATAACCTAATACGTATGCTACATGTTTACAAAGCTTTGATAAATCACCTGGAAATTCATTATATCTGTCTGGATAATACATCTGAAATACACAATGGAAAATTGTTCATGCGCAGACTTGTATTTATTTGTTGCCAAATAATTCAACAGATTGGATATGCACTCCCCAGTCAATATTTTCTGAAATATCTGTACCATCATATTCGACATCTAGAAACTAGAGGCTCAGCACACTGAGCCTGTATCGCTCACCTGACAATAGAATGATACTGAAGCAAATTTCAAAGGGAGATAATCATTACCTTAACTGTTTTCTATATTTATGAATAAAAGATAATGTCTTTGGGCCAGGTGAGCTAAAAAATTATGAAAAAAGGACAATAACTCCTAGACAGGTAATAAGATTTACTTCAAAATTGCAGGGCATGTAGAGCTTGACAAGCTGAACATGTTTTCAGTTTAGACTTAACATCTATCTCTTATAGTTTTTGAAATAAAGGACGAAAAGTATTAAAATTTTGAAAATTTGATGAAAAAAGGGCAATAACTCCAAGATGGGTAATCAGATTTTCTTCACAATTGCATTGTTGGTAGATCTTATCATGCTGAACATGCTTGCAATTTAAACTTATCATCTATCTCTTATAGTTTTTGAAATAAAAAATGAAAAGTATTAAAATTGTGAAAATTTGATGAAAAAAGGGCAATAACTCCAAGATAGGTAATCATATTTTCTTCACAATTGCAGGGTTGGTAGATCTTATCATGCTGAACATGTTTGCAATTTAAACTTATCATCTATCTCTTATAGTTTTTGAAATTAAAAAAGAAAAGTTTGAAAATTTTGAAAATTTGATGAAAAAAAGGGCAATAACTCCAAGATGGGTACTCAGATTTTCTTCACAATTGCAGGGTAGGTAGA
>MJUT01055566.1:694916-710137 GCA_002080005.1 Gigantidas platifrons
GAAAACGCAAAATAGTTGCATTTTATATCTATGTTTATAAGTCTTCACTATAAATCGTATAGTAATAATTTCAAAAAGCGTATATTATAATTTATATATTTACTTTAATTTCATACAAAATATTAATTTGATTACCCCTTTTTTCTTATGCTTGAAAAAATAAATAAATAAAAAAAATGAAAAAAAAAATGCATGCAGTAGGATTTATACTGATTTTGTATGGGGAAAATAACGGTTATTAAAAAAAAATAATAATACATACAAGGTAATTTATTTGTTGTCATTAAATCTCCGTTTACAAATCACTTCACAGCAGGTGTTATCATTGAATTTCAAGCCGAAATTACAGTATATTGTGACACCTGTACTAGAGAAACCGTACATTAGCATATCGATAAACCCCGAGAACATAAGATTTTTGTACTTTATTAATGGTGGACACACTCGGAAGTCGATAATGGCTGCGCCCATGTTTTTAAGAATAAAAAGGTCTATACATTGATTTTTTTTGTTCAATAAAAACAATAAAGGATCCCTCTGGTTGGGTTATGTTATCACTATACATTTACCTTATTATCCCAGTCATAATGATAACCTAGAGTAACCCATCTTAACTTCATTATTAAGCTCTGTTTTCCTGTTATATTATCACTGAAATGTAAAAGTTGAAAAAAACATGAAAATAATTAAATAAGTACACAATATTCTACTATTTTATTATCTCTTATACATATGTTAATGTAGGAATAGACCCATTTCAGGAGGGTGTGCATTTTTCTGTTTCATGTCCTTTTTGAAATTACTGCTTTGCAATAATATTACTTCTTTTTGTAAATTTTTTTTGGTTCATTTAACCAAAGCTGTTTTTTTTTCAATTCAGATCACTCACTCCAAAAATTACATAAAAAAATAAAAAATAAATAAATAATGTAAGTATTTCCTGGACTTATTTTGCTCTTCATTAATAATTTGAGAATAAACCAGTGACAGTGGCTTCTTGTAGTCAACCCCATTTTAAGTGTGGCTTTTCATTTGCTCAGCTGGAAAAATGTAGAGATACATAAACAATTTGTTATTTTTGACATACATTGTATTGACAAATGTCTCAACTCAAATTCTTTCATCTTTCGAGAAAGATATCTTGTAATTCCCATTTAAAATGAAGCAGAAGGTAATACAACATTCATGATGAAATATTTTAAGTCAAAAAGGGAAATAACTCTTTAAAAAATGGTAACTTATATTCCAAAATTGTGTATTTAGCAATTTTGCAAGTTTTCAAGTAGCAATTACAAGCAAGGGATATGTTATATATTATATCCTTACAAATGTGAAAGCTTTGGTCATTTAAAGGCATAGTGCCTGTAAGTTTGGTAATTTTTTAATTAAACGTTGTTTTTTTGCATTGAAAGTTAATATATACCATCAAAACATGAGTATAAAACAACGTTTAGAGGGATTTGACCAAAAAATGTGTCCAGCTTGTCTCCCAGCAACATTAATTATGCATGTCTAAATTCAGAACTACATGCGCAATGGCACGGATGTTTACATTTCAGCACAAATTTGAACTCTCGACGCTTTCTTCAATTCCATCCAACGGTCATGTTGGTGGCCTATGTTAATTCTTATTTTATTATAATTAACCAAAATTTCTTTCCTGTTTCTTTTTTTCTAGAAGAATCAGTTATAATTCTCGTACGACCATGTACAGGTTTTCCATTGGCAAAAATTGTTTCCCCCAACAACACTTTTCACACATGTGTAGTAAAAGGTCACCTAAGGTCATATGAATAGGGGCATATATCATCATACAGACAGGAATTTATGTTCGAGATGTGTATTCATGAAAATAAAAGAGAATGGATGGACTTCTTACTTTAAAACTCGATAATTCATTATTGTTAATTTATGTTTTTAATGTGCTCCTTGTAAAAAAAAAAAAAAAACCCCAAAAAAAATCAACGACATTATACCTTTAAAGAAATTTCCAACAGCCATCATGGATATAGAGCAAGACTATCAGATATTTCTAAAAGATAACAATCCAAAGTCAATTCCAGTCATGTGTGCAGATGTATTGTGAAATGTGTCAACTCACAAAAAATATGGCAGTATCATTTATATATTAACAACAAAAACACAAAAAACAGAAGTACAAATACAAATTCGGATATTTAATGGGGAAAATCCAAACCCTTAAGATTAAGCTTCATATTCACATATGAATTATATATGCTTAAAAATTAACAAATGCTACATAAAACACTTCAATTGCCAAAAACAAAACATGTTTCTCAAAATTATATTTTCCTCCTAAAAATTCAGTAATCTCAGCCATTATTTAAAGAAAGGAATGAGCAAATGCAAAGGATTTTTTTTGCTTTGCTAAAATAATTTGAGCTTTTGGCTTTGTGACAGACAGACATATGAACAAACAAATGGACAAGAGGACTCTACTCATATAGACATGTGATGCTATCTTTTAAGGTAGGGGTATAATATCAAATTCCTGAGAACTTAAAACAATTTTGATACAAGATACAACATGACTTTTGAAATGCCATGTGGATTGGTACGTGAATCCACTTCTCTAACCTGTGGTGAGTTTTGCTATACTTCCAGACATCATGATTATCTACTGTAGACAGCTGTGGATCAATGTTTGTTATATTAGGAGATTGTGGGTATGTTTCAATACAACGATCTACCCAATAACGTTGACAACCTTTCTCAAATGGATTCAAAATTATGATAAATCCTGAAAAGAAACACAAAAAGTTTAAAAAAACATCAGTTGAGGGTTTCATATGTAGATTTGTAAACATGCTAATTGACACACATACCAAAACCTTTTTAATGCATATCTTGGATTTAGAGTCAACAAAAAATACACCTGTCAATCAGTGGAAGAAACATGCCTTAAAAATAGAAGAGGTTTTATTTTTGAAAAATTCTATAATTTCATGTTATTTTAAATTTAGTTCATCGTCATAAGAGCCATCCAGGCCGTGATCGTATCGTAGTTGGATTTACAACTACCTATGCAATCAGTGCCTATCACCACTAACGTTGTGAGTTTGAATTCCGCTCAGGCGGGGTGTACTCGATACAACATTTACAACATTATGTGATAAAGTTTGTCAGTGACTTGCGACAGGTCTGTGGTTTTCTCCTGGTACTCCGGTTTCTTCCACCAAAAAAACTGACAGCCACGATATAGCTGAAATATTGTTGAAAGTGGAGTTAAAACAACATAACCCTAACCCTAACCCATTGTCATAAGAAATTTAATACCTACTTTTGTAGTTCTGTGGCATCATGGCTGTGATATTATGGTAATAAGTTGGATATACGTGTACATATACCTATGCAAAAATATTGTGAACCAAATGGAGATGTTCAGTTAGAGCAATCAATTTGAATTTGAATTTGAATTTTGGTGTTTAATGCCACTTTCAGCAATATTTCAGCTATATCATGGCGACCAGTTTTAGTGGTTGAGGAAGCCAGAGTACCCGGAGAGAACCACAGACCCTGGGCAAGCAACTGGTAAACTTTATCACTTGTGGCTGCGAGTCGAGTGCACCCTTTTTTGTAATTTACAAAGCTGGGCGCGAACCCATGCCGTATTGGTGATAGGCTTGTATGAGTTGTTAGATCCAACGACCTAACTCATTGAGCCACCCGGGCCCCTAGGGCAATCAAGATCTTTTCTGTAAGTTGTTGGCACTGATCAAGATGAATTAATCATGTAGATAGACTCTATAACCAATGACCAAGGTCTAGGTTTTGAACCAAACTCAGGAACATAAGTATGCTTCACTTACATGTTAAGTAAGAAAGTTCATTAGCTAATAATTCTTGTAGAATTAATGTTTATCGTTTTCGTGCCTTTTGATTGGACAAGAGCACTGTCACGTGTTTGTTTTTGATTCGTTCATAACTCAATGAACTTTTTCGTTTTTGATCCGTTCATAACTCGATGAACATTTCTGTATAACCAGTATAAACAATATGGCGGCCGCCGACAGGAAACTACAATAGTGTCCGATTAAAAGCAAGCCTCAAAAACAGTTTAATAATCAAAATAGGGAAAAGATTCACGTGGAAGAAATATAGTATAACTAATCGTAGATTTTGAATATCAAAATAAGACCACGAGTGACCGAAGTACGCATAAGGATTAAACGAGTGGGCGGAACTTGTTCCGTCCACGAGTTTAATCGTTAATGCGTATTCGGTCACAAGTGGTTTTATTTTGATATTCAAAATGTATGATTTAGTTATACTGTTTATTATATAGACTCAAAATTTCTTATATATTTCATTGCACACGTGTGAATCTACGAGCAATGATACTACAGGGTGTAGTTGGAAGGATCTGCCATCTTGAAAATGTGAAATCCTATTTTACATATTTACAACAATGTACAAAAATAATTAAAATGCTTACCTTGAAAGCTTATTTTAGTTAAATTAAATCACAATTGAAGCGTATATGAAGCCAAATAGCGTCTAATCTTTACGTTTCAAACTGCAAGTCTTCATATGACGTCATCTTGGTTATGTGTCAAAGTCATCAATAACATTTCGCGGAATTTTTTCAGCTTACAATCGTATATGTATTCATCGTTGCACAACAAGGGACGTAACCATCACACTTATAGTTTTCCAAAAGTAGTTCCGACGGGAAAAAACTGATATTTCACATGTGAAATACCGGAATTTATTTCACGGATAAATCCCCATAATTCATACCTATCTATATAATAATTATAAGTATTCAACGGTTCTTTTCAGGAGTTCATGCATGTGTAAACGGTGCCGATGCACTCACAAACTTTACATAAACGCCTGTCGGACGTTTATTCATTTTGTGATTGAATCGGCACCGTTTACACATGCATGAACTCCTGAAAAGAAGCGCTTAATCATATACTGAAGCAATTGTTGTAAAATTGCTGAAAGTGGCTAAATTTAATGTTTCAGCTACTCAATTCTGGAAAGTTAACTTTATGCCAACCATCAACAGATGGAAAGATCATTCAAAAGTTTTATTCCAATGGGCAAAAATTCCCCCATTTCAACCAATTAAGGACTGCTAGGGATCGACAAAAGAAAAG
This sequence comes from Gigantidas platifrons, assembly GCA_002080005.1. Lineage (NCBI taxonomy): Eukaryota > Metazoa > Mollusca > Bivalvia > Mytilida > Modiolidae > Gigantidas > Gigantidas platifrons. The sequence continues at coordinate 700,043 of MJUT01055566.1, forward strand.
TCCTTTACAATGCTGTACAAACCAGGACAAGCATCTAATGTGTACGCCTTCCATTCTGTAACTGGCTTTAATCCTTTCAAAGCAGGGTGATCACTATCCTCAAGATTCAGTACACTGACCTACAATAAGTAAAATACAAAATATAGATCTACAATATTTTATTTATTTTCATATACTGCTAACATGCACAAGGTCTCGTGTTATACTATGTCCCACAGTGGTGGTCCTCATTGATTTCCAATCAACACAAACAACAAACATTTTGCAGGATCTATCCAAGGAACATTCCAGCTAATTTTGATTTCAAATGGTTCAGTGATTCCAAAGAAGAATAATGTTAAAATATTTTCCCCATAAGGCCCTCACTTTGTCCTGCAATGGTGGCCATCTTTGTTTTTCAATCCATATCCAGCCCTGTAAGTCATCATGGTTTTTTCAGATTAAAACATAAAACATATGTTTTCTTGAGGACCATCCAAAAAATGTTCCAGCAGTGTGATTCCAGAATATATATCTAAATTATTTTTTTTCAAACTATTTCTCCTTGATTTATTCTTCTTTTATCTAGCATATTGGATTTTTTTCAGTTGTAAAATAATTTGCATGTTTAAATTTATTGCTTGTTGTCTGGTATTAGGAGAGCATAAATATTTATGTACAATGTTGGCTAGTCCTGTAATCTAATCCATTATCCTTTCAATTTTTCAGCATAAAATATTGCTTAAATAAACAAGGGATTTCAGAGAAGAATTTTAACTCAATTTCTTTTAAAATAGACCTCATGTTCAGCAAAAAATGGCAAAAACTCATTAGCATAAAGCTAGTTTAAATTTTAATGTACCTTAAAACATACATGTAGCAGTTTGTCATTTAAAGGAATTTTAATTTTTAATCATGGCCTCCATCTTGGATGGAGATTGTAAGATGTAATCTTGAGAGATCACCAAAGGACTATTCTAGACTAGCTTGAATTAAATTGGTTAAGTGGTTACAAAGAAGATTTTTTTGTCATAATTAGCTTAATTTGTACACATGTAATGATGTATCTTCCACAAAAAAAGTAAAACCCATAACATATGTCATACCTACATGTGTCGATCCTATATAACTCTGTGGATAATTATGTGGTTTGGTTTATGGTGTTTAACAACAATATTTCAGTTATATCGTGGCGGTCAGTTTCATTGGTGGAGGAAACCGTGCATGCAGAAAACCAGAGGGTGCAGGACGTTTCGTATCTAGATCGGGACGTTTCGTACCGGAGTAAAAATATATAGCGAGACGTTTCGTACCTTCTTTTCAACTCATAGATTTGTAATAAACTCGTTAATTAAAATGTTGTATGCATAGTTGAAACTCATTTAATCATCACAAGAGTGTACAAATACTTCCGCAAAATTCAAAAGTCAGGACTTGCAGTTTCCTACAACTCCAAAGGTAACACTTACATGTTCCTCCGCAAGCTCATGGCGCTTCCATTTTTGCCACAGGAACACATACCACTTGCGTTCAACAAATTAAAGGACACTGCACAGGGTCGCCTCCAGACAGTTGTTCGGTATGTGGAAAAACGTTGGATTTCCAGTCGTATTTACCCAATCGCCAGCTGGTGTGTCTTTCGACAAGCCATCCGGACAAACAACGACGTTGAGGGGTACCACAATGACCTCAACACGCAAGCTGTAATTGCGAACACGCCTTTCTACCTGTTGTGCCGATTATTTCACAGGGAATCATCGCTGCTCCCTCTACAAGCTAAGTTGGTTTGCGAGGGAAAACGGCTGAAACACAATATAGGGCTCATACTCAAAAGCAGTGTGTTATGTGCAATATTAACCTACTTCCATTGAATTTTAAGGTATCACTCTAATATCATGTTTTGGATGGTGAAACACCGAAGTTGCATATAAAATTTCAAGAAGATATCTCTCATAGTTTTTGAGTAACAAGCAAGAGTACCGAAAAATTTGCACAAATAAGGCGTTATGCTGTTGCACTTGAAATTTGTTTATTTTTACACCAAAATTTACTTTTCAAAATAGGAAAACAACAAAACTATTTCAATATAAATCTTTAAAAAAATTAATCAGGATTAATTTGCTATCCAAATTCATGAAAATCGGACATCAATTGGTGAAATTATCAGGCTTTATCCAAAAGGTATGTTTCTATCAGAAATCTGTAGGGTCCGTAACCAGTAAAATATCTTCTAGAAAACACTGTCAAAAGATTGATATTTTCATGTTTGAAGATGTAAAATACACAGAGTACTTATAATCAGTCAAAATATGAACAATTGTAGACAGAATAAAAACTGCAGAACAGAAAATATGGTTACGGACACTACAAAAACCATGTAACTATATTTAAGGGTGTAATTATAATCTTGTGTGAATAAATGTTAATTAAAAAGAGAAATAACAAGTAATTCTGAGTAATCTTAACATCATACCAACTTCAGATATTATAGATCATAGAAAACATGTTGCTTTTAAGAATAACAGTACTTGAATGTTCAGCTCTGCTGCAACACTGCATTGCCCTTTATTGTGTTTTACTCGAAACTTAAACGGTACCAGCGAAAACGGTCCCGCTACATTCAAGGCCGTATATTTTCCTTATGGGATCAGTATGCACAGCACCAGATATCTGCCAGCACCTTATTAAGGAGGTGTGCGTTTGTGTATGGACCAACTGCAACTACCGGTTCTCCTTAATTGACTTCCAATCCATGCTTATACCAGGGTTTTTCATATGAAAAATCAGGATTTATGCCAGTATAAGCATGGTAGTCAATGGATGATCTAAGGACTATGACAGTGCTGGTGGAAGGAAGAGATTCTGTATGTACAATACGTATAAAAAAAAACCAAAAAAAAAAAACCAAACTTTTAACTCTGCCAATGCCGGTCCCAAGCCCAGGTGAAAAAGGAGGAGGGTTATGCATTTTACATGTAAAAGTATTATTATAAATGTATATATTTTGCTAGACTCACAGGCATTCATATCTATTTAATTTAGTACAGGTGTAAAACAAAAACAAAAATCTTCAGCCTTTACAAATTAAAACAAATAAAAATTAAACTATATCGTACCTTGTTTTATATACATAATATTTTTATATTTTTAACTCATCTACCTCCTATGTGGTAACATTTATAATTTTATCTGAATGGATACAAAAAAAATCCCACAAAAAATATATAGGTATGAAACATCTCACCATGATAAATCTATTGGTACGAAACGTCTCACTATACGGTACCAAACGACGCGGAACGAAACGACCCGCATTCAAACCAGACCTGTCGCAAGTAACTGACAAAATTTATCACATAATGTTGTATTGAGTAAACCTAGTTATAAAGGGTCAACACATGTAAGTTGCTGTTAACATAACATAAGATTGTATGAATATGAACACAAAATAAATATGTAAACAGAAAGTTAAAAAAGGGAGGTAGTAATTCCGTACCATAAAATATGTTACATGCCCTGAATGTAGTGGGACCACTATCGCTGTTACCGTTTAAGCTTGCCCTCGCAAACCAACTTAACTTGTAGAGGGAGCAGCGATGATTCCCTGTTAAGTAATCGGCACAACAGGTAGAAAGGTGGGTTCGCAATTACAGTTTGCGTGTTGAGGCCATTGTGGTACTCCTCAACGTCGTTGTTTGTCCGGATGGCTTGACGAAAGACACACCAGCTGGCGATTGGGTAAATATGACTGGAAATCCAACGTTTTACCACATACCGAACAACTGTCTGGAGGCGACCCTGTGCAGTGTCCTTTAATTTGTTGAACGCAAGTGGTATGTGTTCCCGTGGCAAAAATGGACGCGCCATGAGCTTGCGGAAGAACATGTAAGTGTTACCTTTGGAGTTGTAGGAAACTGCAAGTCCTGAATTTTGAATTTTGCGGAAGTATTTGTACACTCTTGTGATGATTAAATGAGTTTCAACTATACATACAACATTTTAATTAACGAATTTATTACAAATCTATGAGTTGAAAAGAAGGTACGAAACGTCTCACTATAAAATTTTTACTCCGGTATGAAACGTCCTGCACCCGGATACTTTGTATAACATTAATATGCGAGCGTCAGTGAGCTCTTTATGGTATAAAATGTGTACTTAGAATTTTTTTTAGAAACATGTCCTCACATACTGACGGATAAAAAATAATTCTGTTTTAATCTCTACCCAGAGTTGTTGGTCCTTACACTAAGTCTCATACGTCAGATACCACTGAAACCCTGTGTAATAAAAGTCATTTTGTTAGCTTGTTTTATTTATATTGATATTTTTTAATTGATTAAATCTCTTCTGACATACTGACAAGAATTTTTATTTCTATGCGGAAGTTAACTTTTGAGATTTCGTAAGGAACGACAACTCGATTGAATGAGACTAGATTCGGTCCTAAAAAAAATCGTCCCGGCCCAAAAAATGTTGACACGTTTTGATGAACTGGATGAGTGTGAAATTGCCAGATAATTTTCAGATTTGCGAGCATTCTAGGCTGTGCCCGTTTCATAATAGAAATAAATACAAAATGGTTTGTGCAGCATTGCATTCACCAAAAGACGTCTTTGACAGAAGAATGGTCATGATTTTATGCTTTCATACAAAATAATGAAGGACACTAAGAAATTTTGATAAAAACAAATTGGCATATCGAGTGCACCCTTTAAATTTGAAAAGTTAAGTGTTATGATCATGATGAACCTTAAACAGTTAAAAACTATTTTCTTTCAAGTTTCATTCCTCTGGAAAGAAAAATAATGTATTACGTATGTGATCATTTTAAATAAACTTCAGTAACCTTGCTAGCTGACTCAACAATATCAATTACATCTGCGAAATTCGGTATTTGACTGCGTTGTTTATATCGTTTAAATTCAACTTTAAAATTGTCACTTGAGATTGCCATTGAGAAACAAATAAAGTGCGATAACTCTAACTTTTAACAGTAATGTGCTCATATTCGACACCTTTTCACTACTACCTTTACTGTATATAACTCAGTGAGTTGTGTTTTTATTATAATTATTACTATTTATTAACAGATTATTTATTTTATAATTTATTTTGTTCTCAAATTTAAGACGAATTTAACAATGTTTCAATTCCGTTATAGCATACAATTAAATGATCTACACTTTACTGTACCAAGCACGTTTCCTAATGATGTCCCCTGCCAATGACATATGATTTGTAGCCAACAAATTTTGAAATTGCTAAAATAATGAGTGGTCGTCATGCATTCAAAGTTTTTGTTCGAAATATTCCTTGGACAGTAAATAGAAGTAAGTATTAAGAGCAATCGTGACAAGAGAAGCGAACGATAGATCTGTCATAAATGACATATCGTGATGGTAGTACTGACTACTGGGAATTCATATCGTGATGGTAGTACTGACTACTGGGAATTCTAGACACTTCGGCACCGGGACAAATCGGGACCAGGAAACTTCGGCACCTATGTGAGACATTTCGGCACCCGGACAAATCGGCACTTGTTTTTTTTCTTTGATTTTACGTACAAAACTTCCAATAGCCTTGAAAACTTAAATTGTGAAAAATCCCCCGTTTAAATGGGCGTTTAAGTTACTGCACTGAGTCTGTTGTTTATGGAATTTACGCCAGGTATGACATTTATATAAAAAGTAAGTCATAGGAGTGCATGTGTAAACACTTCATATTTCTTGTCCTCAATTTTGGAAATGCTTTTGATCTTAATTAAGATAGGGATGGTAACGGAAATTTATGCTGAATGATGAGCAGAATTTATTGAAATCAGATGTTATCAATGGCATTTCTGAAGTGAAATGCAATTTATTTGAGCAAGATATCGGTTACATTGATGAAGTTATGGCTATTTAAACACCTGTACCCCAAAACGTTTTTCCACATTTTTATCAAGAAAAATGTCAAATCCACAAATTAAATGGAAAAAATCATATAAAATCTAAATATCCATATTTATTCATGCACATAGTCTTAATACATTGCTTGAACATTAGGGCCATTTTTTAGCAAGAAATCTTCACAAAAATTCCACTTATAAACATTTTTTAAATATAAAATAAATGTAAGACAACAATCGTTTTTTAAATAACTAATTGTATAATGACTGAAACAGTCTAATATTTCAATATTAAGCATCAAAAATGCACTTAAGTCTTTTGCCTCTCTTCCTTCTTGAATCATTAAATGGTATGTTCAATTTATAAGTAAATTAAAGTAAACTGTCATTATTACATGTAAAATTATATTGGAAAGGGAAAAATGGCAAAACACTCCATAAATGTCATGTTTATATATTATTGTAAAACCTAAAACAATGTCAATAGAAAATTTCAGACAGAAATTTGGTCACAAATGATTGGAAAACTATGGTAATTATAGTTAAATAGCTGAAAAATGTTTTTCCAAAGTGACAAATAATTTAAAACATTCTGAAATAATAAAGTGAACAGGTGACGTGTACCGAAATTGTGTGGAATATTCCTAAATTAAAAACCTGGACAATACAAATTGCCAAATAAATTAAAAAAAAAAACAGAAAAAAGTAATTAGGGTTTTCATTCAACAATGATGCCTATACCATATGGCATAATATGACCCGCAAATTGTTTTTGCAGTCATACTGTATATAAAAACAGGATTAATAGGAAGTATAAATAAACCATGTTTTTCCAATGTATTCATTGATTAACAAAATCAAGTATAGATTAGTTGTAAGTGTTAGAAAACATTATATTATAAATTTGGACAGTGATAGAATAGCTCTTATGAGGCAACTATCTCAATGCCTGGCAATTATCATCCTTTACACCAGGCACGACACCAGTCCACATGTTAATGCATTCCTATTATAACTCTGTATTGCATGGTGTCCAAATATATGACATCTAGGTAGAACACTGCTTTACTCATTTTATAATAAAGACTGTCTGTCATTTTGCCTTGAAGTGACCAATTCTTTATAACTTGTAACCATACCCCCTTTTCCTCTTTGGCTGGTTTTGGATACAATTGACATTTGACTTCATGATTTATGTATTGAAGGTGTCAGTCAAACAAAAAATATTTTTAAACAATCAATAAACTGTAAAATTTATTTAGTGGTGTCACTCACTCATCCACTTAACTGGCTTCATTGCATTCACTCAATGCAAATTACAATTGACTGATTGTGTCCGTGGGCGACCTCGTTTTTGAACTTTCCATAAAATCAATAATTTTAGTACTAAAGTGAATGACTCAATTCAAGAAGTGCATATTTCATTACATTTGTGATATATCGTGCATATTTTGCCATAAAAAATGTTCTGTCATCAATAATTTACATTCAATAAAGTCAAATATGGGCGCTGACATATTGGATTGAAAACGAGGCTAAAAATTGAGACCAACATTGACACGGAAAAACTACAATTACAGGTACAGTACGTGGAAAATTAGTATATTTGGTTTTAAAAATAATTTATTTACCATTAAAATCATGAAAAGAGAGCGTAATCGTCTCTACAAAAAAGTTGTCATATTTTGATCGCTTCGATTCAACTTCTTTTTCCGCTTCGGCTTCAACATGGCCAGAGAATGGTTATTACGCAAGGTTTAACTATTCATAATTATGAAAATGTCATTTTGGGTGTTTGGAAAACAATGTATTCTTCAAAAAAGCCCGTAACAGATACCCACCTGCTGTCATTTTTTTTCCTCACAAATCACGAAAATTTCTTGACATTTCGCGGCATACCAAACAGGATTGTCTGCCCTTACCGTTACCGTCCCTAATTAAGAGAGTTAATAATGGCTTCTTTTAAAGAATATTTAAATCAGTTATGTTTTGATTGCATTTAAACGATCATTGATGTTTTTTTTTTTTTTTTATAACTTTCTTTGATTTTATTTTTTAAAAAGCTATTAAATCACGTATGTTTGAAAGAAAATGCGGTGCCGGTATGTTTGAAAGAAAATGTGGTGCCGATTTGTCCTGGTACCGAACTGTCTTGGTGCCGAACTGTCTTGTTACCTAGTACTGGTACCTATTTTGACGCGGACCAGAAATGACGCACCGAGATGCATTCAGGTTTTATTTATGAACCGCAAAACCTATGACCTCAGAGGTTTGAGGTTTCTTCACGTTGACGGCAGTGTTCACTGTTGTATCCCACAACATGTGGAAATCACCCATAAACAAGGTTAGAAATCATCTAGTTTTGTTATCCATATAAAACCGAAATTTTTCCTTAAGTCCAAAAGATCGTTTACTAAAATAGACCCACAATTGGCCTAAAACCCTTCAAAGTGTTGTCAAAAGTTTCCGTCTGCTGACAGGCTTGTTGGGCATATTAGGCCACTCGACTCATGTGGCGAGCTAGCTGTGGAACCGTAGCCCTTTAGGCAAAAAAAAAAAATTCTGTGTTTCCAGTAATGGGTTAAAAAAAAATAGGGTAGGTACATGTAGGTAGGTTTTTTTTTAATTTTTTTTTTTATTTTGAATATAGAGTAGTTGATATGTTCCTGCTGTATATTGCCACATGTTTAGAACCTCCATGTGCTGTGCATGTTATAGAGGTGTTATGACTATTAATTGACCAAGAGTCCGAGGTGGCCGCATAAACAGCACAACATTTCGGTTTAAATTCAAAATCTGTTTTACTTTCTTTTAAATAAGGGTAATAACAAAATTACCGAACACAGAGCAATCTTCCAAAGGGAAATTCAAAACCCTTAAATCAATAAACAGACAAAATCAGTCAACAACCGGGAAACTGGAAAACCGCAATGGTCCTGACTTAGTACAGGCATTTCTAAAGAAATGGTGGATTGAATCAGATTTTACGGCGCCAACCTCTCACTTCCATTACGGTTCAAAGGTACCCGTTGTCACTAAAACAGCATTTACAACAATACTGGCAAAATAGCAGTCAAACAGTACCAAAGTATAAGTACCAAGTTTAAATATTGCTGGTACCAGCAGTCTGATACATGTTTTTGTACATAGTATTATGTCTTTGATTTTAATAATACTTCAAACCTCAAAAATGGATTTGATGTTGGACCAACTGTTGATATAATATAAATAAACCAAAATAAAAAATACTTTAAAAGTACAGAGCACTTTGTAAATGGCAATTCAACACTTTTCAAAACTCTTGTGACAAAGAAAAACTTTGCATCTTGAAACCCAAAACAAAATTGGACCAACTTATGCTCTGACATTTATATGTACACTTTAATATTAATAATACATGTAGCAAGTACTGATATAAATAATCCTTTAGAAAAATATATACTGGGCAGACATTTTTTTTAATATAAAGGTTGACAGACACAGATAAAGAATGGGTGTATAAATACAACGTACATGCATAATATAAGACACATTGAAACAAAATAATTCAACTGTTTGCTTGTGAATTGCCTGGTTTTCATGGTTTGGGGCGAGTACAATGTCAGGTTGGAATTTAATATAAAGAATTCAAGAGAAAGAACGTGCATTAGTATCTGGGAAGGGGGAGTCTTTTTGTTTTTTTATATTAAATTAAAATTCCATCTGAAGCTAAATTTTTGAATTATTGTAACTTAGGGGAAACCATTTGATTCTATGAAGACTTGGTACTGGGTATATGAATTATTTAAAAAAAAAATTGCAGCTGTGGTTGACCAGTTTCCCTTATGCTAGCAGAAACATGCCACAACTACGATAATTTTATATTTTTGTAACCTACTTTGAGGTTTTTTCTTAACATATTTTCTTCCACCAGCCATCAAAACTTCAAATGCATTTACTGCTTTCTTTGTTAAAGTTTCAGCTGCTGTATCTAGCATTTGCACAAATGCAGTTACCTCTTTTTCATGAGAAGAGAAGCTGATATACTTTGTTCCAAAATATTTTTTTTTATTTCTGCACTGCTGCTGACACTACTTTTTACTGCATAAACTAAGTTTGGAGTCCGGTCCGGAAACGGAAATCACCGCAAACCGGATTTGCCACGATTTTTTTTTGTTTAGATTTGTTTATTTTTTTTGGCCCATAAAAAAATTAGGGTCTGTGCCGTAAAAATAGGGTCGGTC
>MJUT01055566.1:711832-732768 GCA_002080005.1 Gigantidas platifrons
GACCCAGAGAGAATTTTTTCTATGTTAAAAAAAATCCAGACAGATATGAGATCTGAGTTGAACAATGACACACTTTGTTCTTTATTTTGTGCAAAGCAAAATCAAAACTTGTTGTGTTATGAGTACGAACCAAGTGACTGATCTAAGATCAGCAAAACAAGCTGTATTGTCCTACCAAAGTGGTTTGTAGTAATGTTGCTCAGCAACAACAATAAAAGTTGTACAGTAAATATTGTTTGCTTTAATCTAAAATTTTTAGTGTGAAAAAGTTTGTCATGCAAAATCTCCCACATTAAATAGTTGGAATGTGGGAGATCGATCTCCCACATACACAATCTCTGAGGTTAACAGGTATGAAGTCGGTAGTGCAATTTTCAATGAAATAATTTCATCACAAATTTTTATTAGCACCAGATTCGAAAATATCGTTCTGACTAAGCCCATGCCTGATGGGGTACTGGCAATTGACAAATGTCCATACCCCTATGTGAGATATTGATTCCGAGAAATTTACTGTTTTTAGCAAAAGGGAAAACACGCGGAACCAGGGAAATATTATAGTTTGCCGAAGATGACAAATATTTTTTACTGATGACAAATATTATAAATAGTCACACAAACGCAATTATGCTTACCTGAGTTATTGATTTTTAATAACACCTGTCTGTATCCCATGGAGAAAGCGGCATAGATAAATGGGATTAAAACCATAAATTTTACCGCGGCCCACCGATTCAGGTGAGAAACCCTTCTGATTTAAGACCAAATGCTCCAAAAAGATACACCAAGATTTTTTCGGTGGATATCGGTGTATTTCAGTTTTACACCAAGAAATTCCACAGATTTTGGAGTGGGAGAATCCATTCGCGTTGAGCTAACTGTAACTTGTACTTTCGTTTGCCAATCAGACTTTCTTTATTCATTTTTCGGACTTTATTCCTGAAAAAAGTGGATGTAATACACACTTCTTGTATTTTTACAACCAATAAATACAGGTTCCATTCACGAAAGTACAAGTTATGTAAAAGCCGTAACAGAACAAGACTTCTCCGGCATCCGATTTGTGTATTATACTATGGTGTCAAAGGTCGCAAATTCCTCAAGTTTTTGTATAGGGAAAATCCGTAGCCCTATGGTCCGCCAAAAAAAAAGGACCATAAAGGGCTACGGTTCCGCAGCTAGTGGCGAGCATTCCATACTAAAAAAATATTCACTGTCAAAGTGTGACAATCGCTTATATGATTTTCAATTAATATAACGAAATATGGCAAACAGGAATTAAGAACTGTTTACATAAATCTTTTCTTTGGAGCAATGTAAGAACTAATGAATAGAATTGAAAATTATTTTAATACAGTTATGACATTTTTCACTGATCAGTATTTAAAATATATCATGTTAAACATGTCTAAAATATTGAATTAATAGATTTCACCATACTGTAACTTACTAAAAAAAAAATGGACGTTCATTATGGACAGTGCTGTTGGATTTGACATTTAAGTTGTTAATTTGGATGTTGTTTGGATTTTACAACTTTGGACATTCGTCAAAGACAGTGGTTTCAAATGGAAGCATTTTTTTGATTAGCAAAGTCAGCTGTAGTGATAATATATTGATAGAATAAGAGTGCGTCATTTCCGGTCCCTGAACAAAATGTAAACACATTACCTGTGTACTAAAAAAACGTTGAAAATGGCATGAAAACAAAATAATTATTAATCATATTGCAAATTAAATCGATAGAAAAGAATAAATTCTTTATTTATATGCAGAAATTAAAAAAAAAACCAATCTATCGTCAAACGGTAACAAACTATTATCTGCTTAGGTGCGTCATTACTGGTTCCACAGGGATAATATCCTGATATCGTTGAGACACAGGCACTCGACGTTCAATGAATAAAATGTAGGGTCAATGCGGAAAAAAATAGTGTCACTGTTACAGTGTTCAATCTAGAGTGCGCCATTGCGCCATTCCCGCGATTTTTGTCTTTCTGGCGCGATTGAAATGGTCAACTGGGTCAAATCGGGCGCATTGCTTTTTTACCTTTTGAGATCGTCCCGGTAATAAATTCCGGAAATCAGTCCCGAAATACGTCCGGTTTTTGCAAAGTCTTTATCTGTGTCAGTAGAGAGCTTTATGTAAAGTCGTTTTCAAGCATCCAAGTCGCGTTGAGAATTTGTTTGTCAACGTAAATTTAAGCATGATGCGTGACAGGTCAAAGTCATGAAACGTATATCTTCATATTTTGCTCCCGCGGGGGAGAAAAGAGCGAAACCCACTGCCACTGATGAAAAGCAAAACGAAGCAATCACTACAAATTTAGAAAATCCTTCAAAAAGTGGAATTGAAGGTTAGAAAAAGAATGAGTCGTCGGGGTCGGCGGGTGTACCTGCTCCACGCAAGTTTCAACAGCAGTGGTCAACTGATACAAAATACAAGGAGTGGCTGCAGTACGATGCTAACAAACACAATGTGACCTGTTCTTTTTGTATTAAAACTAATAAAAAAAAAATCCATTTAAGACCGGTTGCACGAATTGTAGAACATCTTATTACCATCACCTTGTGTCTGTCTTTTGATTTACTATTAATTTAAAATTCAAATTCAAACTCTTTTATTGACACAAACTCATCAACAAGATATGGTTATATTCCAATTACACAAGATGTATTAACATCACGTGGTGTCCGTTGTCTTTTGACATTGACCCCTAACTTCCAGATTTGGCCCCCTGTCAAATGTTGCCTGGGCCAACATGACCCCCTGTCATCAATTTCTAGATTGAACACTGCTGTTATATAATAAATTAAAGAGCTCTTTATTATATAACAGTGACACTATTTTTTTTCCATATTGACCCTACATTTTATTCATTGAATGTCAAGTGCCTGTGGTTGAGATTAAGCAATATAAGGAATAGGATTCTGAAGTAATTTCCTGTCTGTATCTCCATCCCAATCTCGTCACAAGCCCTGTCAAAATTATTCTGAAATTCATTTTTGTTGACTTCCGACCTTCGATAAGTGTACTGTGACCGAGCTAAATTGTGTTCCAACATCGATTTAAGACTTTTTGAACAATTTAGCTACTTCAGTCTTCACTTCAACACACTTGCTATTTATAAATCAGTCAATGACTTTGGGATTTGGAACTTACAAACCATTTGGGCCAGTACATATGAGAACTTTACTGGCCCGAAAAAAAATTGACCAAATCTCACATTATTCTCATTGAGATTGGGATTCCGAAGAAATTTTTGTCTGTATCTTCATCCTACAAAAATTTCTTCGGAATCCTAACCTCAACGAGATTAATTTCGCATCAATTGAAAGAAAGTAATGAAAAGGATCATGATATCGCATGTTTATTCTCTTGAATAAAAAAAAATATGAATCTCTCTGTTTGGAGCTCCTCCAGTTCGTTCTCCGCATCCTCGTCACTCCACTCCCCTTCATCTTCACTCGGCCCCTTACCATATACTGGTACATGTAAAATCTGCCAGATTCAACACGCCACTCGCGTGTCATTACGTTCAAGCCTTTACCCTACTTGAGGGAAACAGGTAAAAACACCCCCACTTTTTTCAGAATAAAAATTATTTTACCAAAACGTCCACAATTTTGTTTGCCAAAATGGCATGTTTAATAAAAAAAGAATTCTACTCAAACGATGATACAAATGTATCATGTGTGATGTCTTGTGATTCAAGATTTGTCTAGTAAATTTATGTACTGTCTTGTTCTAACTACTTTATTGCAACTGATACAACATTCACTTTCCATGATAAATGGATAATGTTATCATGGCAGAATTATATCGTGTATATACTTTCCAGTAAGGCTTGATAAAGCCATTGTTATCAAAGCTTAGCCTTCTCAGAATTCTTTTGTTGGCTTTGTACTTTTCATTTTCACAATACCTTGGCTTGTGTGTGTTTTTACTTTATTACCAGTAATTAAACTCATCAAAGACCATTGGCACGATAAAGGCATATAATTGTAATAATTAATGAAACATATAAATTTAATTAAATGCAATCATCATTAATTAAATTATAATTTTAATAAATAGATTAATAAAAGTATAATTAAACAAAAAATTTCATGACTTTAGAAGTGCAAAAAAAATATTCGAACAAAAATGAATCGCAGGAAGACATTTAAAAACATTTGAATCACAAAAATTCAATATATACATATGTATATGGGGGTGTTTTGATAATGATTTATTTTGGAAAAAAATTGGGCCAGCGTTTTAAAAAATTTGGGAGGAGGGGTTTGACATGTATTCGTATTTGAGCCATGTCCGGTCCTTTTTCCAGATTTCTAGTAATTTTCTATCCCTTATCTCCCTGTGCCCCCCTTTTTAAATGTTTTCTTGCTCACTTTCATTTCTGTGACCTACCGGAAGTTAAACAATATGGACAGAGTTAAGCAACAAGACAGTATGCCCTAAAATGACTCGACCCTGTGTTTTAAATGAATAAAAAAAATTGCACAAAATATTGTGTAGTCATATATTACATCATACTTATATTACTGAAAATTACACTACATGTAGTTTGTGTTTGAACATAATTTGTAATCGGTAATTTTTTAAAAATGAGGTCGGCTTTGTTCCAGTTCGAGTTTTACACAAGGATGTAAAGATTTCGGGACGAAAACATATCTATTTTATTTACCGCATGCGTAAACTGCTATTTACGATTCTGAGGTTAAGTTATTTTTAAAACAGGGAATATCCCGTCAACTTGGTCGTAGCTAAACACATTTGTTCGATTTGAATGGGATAATTCAGCAATTGATGTGATCATTTATTTTTTATGAAAAATATTCCACAAGCCAATCAGACTTGTGGTTTTTAAATTTCCACTGGCCAGACAAAAAATTCACTGCTCATGGGTCATCGGACCACCGCTAATTTCAAACACTGATAAATAATATTTTACATGTTTGAATTTAACATTCTCTCTAAGTTGTTGACTGTGAATGGCAAGATATACATGTATTTTGACATTTAATTTAAACATTTTAATCCTAATTACTTATTTTGAGTGAATCATTTCATGTCCTTCAGTTGATAGCATTCGATGCTATAAATATTCTTTATCACATACATTTCTAAACGATCGAACGGAGTGAGATATCGATTAATGCTAGCGCTCATGCATGAGAAATACAAACCGGAAGACACTGCTTTACACAACATGTGTCGCAACCTTATAGTCCATATATAGAGTCAATTGTAAGAGGACGAGTAACTTAAATATCAGAAAGTGCATGCATGCACAGGGTTTTTGCTCCCCTTATTTTACTGCCCAATTTCTGCCGCATTCCCAATGAAAAATAGGGTCCATTTTTCCCAAACTCAGCCAGATAATTCCCAAGCTGATTGCAGTTACTTGTCGGTAAAAATCCGGATTTAGTAACCGTTTCCGGAAACGTTTTTTATATTACGCGATTACATATCCGGTCATCTGTAAGCTTTTTTCTGTACAATCAGGCTTCGGAAACGATTATCTCCCTTGGCTATATACTCAACCATTACAGTCAAAAAATGTTGCTAGATTTGTGTATCGTGTTAGGTAAATGAGTTTGCCAGACATTTATTTATGGATAGTGTGACAAAATATGGATGTAATAGTTTGAAATATTTAATTTCACAAGGAGGTTTGTATTATTTTACATTCAACATATGTCTTCTTGTGAAATTTTGGATGTGAAGTAAAATATAATCAAATTATGGGCCAAATTTTACCAGCGAGCTGCTGTTAAGTTCGGATCAGAATCAGGATTATTTTTAGTTCAAAGACAAATTTTTCTGAATGGTTTTTTGTTCTTTTGTAAGGTATTTTTACCTTAATAATTATATATAAAAACAGAAAATATAGGTTATATATTTTTATAAAATAAATTAATTAAAAAACACGTGTCTTCTTAGAAAAAGGTAAATCCAAGGATTTATGATTATGCAAAGCAGATGTTTGTTTACAAACAATAATTATATATATCAGTGTATTTTGTAAACAACTAATGGTGCATAGATATCTAACATAGTTAACACTTAATCCAAATATATAAGCTTATAGACAAACTGTGTTAATCACTATATTGGTTCATTTATTTTCAGTAGTAATTTTATAATACTATACAGTATTTTGATTATCTCCCTTTAATCAAATTCCTTAAAAAGCATTTTCCCCCAATAAATAGTGTTAATTCAACTTTTTGCAATTGTTATATTTTGAAATTGTTATCAATATTAAACAATAACTTTTTTTAGGTTCATATTTATAAGAATGTTGTAGTTGCAATTATTATGAATATTATAGTTGCAATTATTTAAATTAAATATACCTACCTTGAAGAACTTTTGGATTTATTTATATAATCAACGCCCACTTTTCTATAATTATATTGCCGAACTTCCTATGGTCTTTTCCGAATATTATAATTATACTTCGGTATGTACCGACTTATTTCGGTCGATTTTAAATTAACTTACACACGTCAAATACGTCAAATAACTATCCAATTAAAAGTTTCTCGATATACGCGAAGTGGACGAGAATTCCTTTACTTATTATAAAATTTCGAGATACATCGAATGGTAAAATCAGCCATTTTCTAGCATGTTATTTGCCGATTCCATCCCCTTTCTCTATCCAGAGTTGTCGTTCCTGCTACGCTACACAACATCTCTGTCAACGTTCAATTTACAAGATTCTTGTAAAACTTAGAAACAGTAAAAAAAAATCTACTTAAAATTGTTTTAATTATTGTAAATATCAATAAAGACGAAAATCACTCATTTCAAATCAATTCTCTCTTAAAAATGATTTTACCCCCCACTTCTTGGAGAACTATTTTGCAGAGGTAAAAATTAAAAAGTTAAAAACAATCACAAATCATTTTTAAGAGAGAATTGATTTGAAATGAGTGATTTATTTTCATCTTTATTGATATTTACAATAATTAAAACAATTTTAAGTAGATTTTTTTTAATGTATCTAAATTTTACAAAAATCTTGTGTAATGAGCGTTGACAGAGATGTTGTGTAACGTAGCAGGAACGACAACTCTGGATAGAGAATGGTGTCGCAACAGTAAATATTACCTGAATAAATATAAAGCCTATTTAGGCTAAAGAGGCAAAACAAACACTGTCAATTTATACTTTTTTTGTGACAACGAAAAAGAAGAAACCCAAGGGAAATGATGATGAAATCAGCATTTGTGAAGTCGAATGTCAAACTCATGGCGACGATACTGATAGTGTTGCTATTCTTATTTTGTTTTATCTTCTATTACAGACAGCACAAATAACGTTAAAAATTCGAGTTGGATGAAAATCATCCAACACTCGTTAAGCAGGATCTGAGACGGTTTAGTTCACTTAAACTAAGCAAAGTTTTCCCTGGTTTTATTATAGTTGAATCAAATCATATCAGGTTATTTGTGTAAATATTGTGAACTTTTTCAAACTGATCCCACTAATTCATCCATCCTTTACTTGATGAATATCATCCCTGCCTCTATGGAAAGGAGCTTTTCATATATGAATTTGATTAAAACTCTTCTGAGGTAAAGATTGACCCAAATGAATTTGGAAGCTTTTGACACATTAGTAGACAAATTCAAAAATGAAAAGGTCAGATACATGATGTTGTAATTGAGTGAAATAAATTCTACTGCAAAGTTATTTTGTTTATTATTGCCTAAGTTAATTTCAAATTCATATTTTGTCGATAAAATTTCCCAATTTAGGTTAGGTGGCAATTCCCAATAGAGCCAGCAAAAACCCTGATGCAACATTCATATATTATAAATTAAATCCCCCTTAAAATCGAGTACTTATATGCACGTTTGCTCATCTATCAGTATTACTTTGTTGCAACGCAGATTTTGTGGATGGATATTTCAATATCTAGAAATTGATATTTTTACTATGTAAGAGACTTTGATTTTCGTATTGCGTCTGAAAATTGACATTTGAACAACAAAAAATGCGTGTGGATATTTCAGCAAGTGTACAAAACTTGTACCTTTCTACTTTTGTCCTGTTCCGAAATGTGTGTTTTCTGTTTTTAATTTTAGAATAAATTTTAAAACAGTCTATTTATATCCTACGCTGCTGGGGATTACAATTCAACTGGTTTGTCAGTGTCGTTAGTTCTCGACCATCGTAGTTTTGTTCAGGACTGGGAACCAGTGCTTTAGACAACACATGTTTTAATGTTTGACGTACTATCTAATGAAAGTCTAGAAAATCCCGAAGAGGTTTTGACCTGTTAACCTTGACTAACTGCTGACGTATTTATGTCAACAATACATGCTTTTAAAGTATGTTCCACCTAAAAATAAACATGAAATGAAAGTAGCAATCGGCAAACAAACTTGGACACAAATAATGAAAAAAAAACCTGTATAATACTCCAGTAGGTGTCCGTAAATGGATGAGGGAATTCCGGGAATTGAATGTTGATGTTGGCTTCGAAACAAAAAAGATGAAAATGGAAAGGACATGGATGTTGTCTTCGGAAGGCTATATATATATATCATTGGATAAAAGTTCATCGTCAAATCTATTAATAAGTGTTGTAAATTTTTTCAAGAGTCACATTCCCCTTCCGCAAAAAAGACCCCATATAGAAAAATATTTCCCTTTTCAAAGGTATAAAATTAAACCCACAAATGGTTCTGAATGCACTATATTTAACTTTGACTGTCACATTGATTTGCTTGCCCCTTCAAAACAGCAGTGTTCGGCGTTAAGCGGTAGTCCGAAGCCCGTGTCTAGTAAAAATTCTATCGGTCTAGTTGTATGGTGTTGCTGGTGGCCCGATTGGTCTAGTGAATTTGAAAGTAGCGAAGTGTAGATAAGTACCTTTTCTGAAGGACTCGACGAAAATTTTGAATCGTTAATGTGATAATTTTCTTTTATTTTCGTGCAAAAATAGTCGCCGACTTGTTTACTCATAAAAATGACCTTAACCTAATAACTGGTACCTTCAAATATAGCGATTCGTGAGTACTTAGGCATTTTCATTTCGGCAACCAGTCGTAAGATGCATCTAAATCCCATCGCATTTCGACAGGTAAGTACAACGAGTCGTCGTGTTGCAAAGGTATTTGTTGATCGTTAAATGTTCCAACTTGAAAATAATCTTTAATAAGATATAATTTTTACTTTTTATGAGTAAAAATAAAGAAAATCAATATTTTTTACCACTTTCCCCAGTATGAATTGTTAGGATAGTGCTCTGTCATTATGACTTCTGTTGGTTTTTAGTTGTTTATGGTTTCGATAAATCAACATGGACATGAAGTGGCAGACGGTGCTATTCCGCGGAAGAAGTTGAAAAAGCCCTCTAGAACACCAGAACCACCGATCGCCCTTGGCTACGCTACGACGAAATTCTTCTCTTCGTAGTTTCCTCCACCCGTGTTACACGGTAAACTTTTTTTTTTGGATTTAAAACTAAAAATATATTGGAACCAATTGAATATTTTCATTTACTCTTAGTATTAAAAGGCTATTAATTTTAGGTATTAAAAAGTAAAAGATGTTTGCACAATAAAGTTATTTACAATCCTAAAATCAAAGAGCCATTAACTCAGATATATTTATATATATCTACACATCTTACAATATCTTAGTGGCTTAAATCTATTCCATTTAAGTATATTTTAAAGGGGTTGACTTCATTAGTATAATATGTATCAATATTATTTTATTAAGTTTGATATTAATTATCAATAAACTAATAAAAATATATTTTTAAAAGGTAAAACAAAGTTACTGTTTACTAACTTGGCATTTACTAACAGGGTCATTATAATTAAAAAGGTATTACTTTCAGGTATTAAAAAGTAAAAGATATTTGCAAAATAAAATTATTTACAAAATTTACAATCCTAAAATCAAAGAGCCATAATAAAAAATAGTCTTATCCATCATTTGCATGACCATTTACACGAACATGAACAAATGATGTATTTTACATACTGCGAAAAACAGTTTTAAGAACAAAACTGGGGCTGGGAAGTTTGTTACAGGATCTAACAACTTTAGAATAGACACCATCCAAATGCATGCATAAAATTAAACAATGAAAATTTGTTTCTTCTTTTGCTGGTAAAAATATCTTCGGTCTAGTGTGAACTGATTCGGTCTAGTAACTTTAGCAAGTCACTGGCCCAGATGTCTAGTGGTTAAAAAAGTTTTTGGTGAACACTGAAACAGATGTAGTGTCTGGTAAACAGTTGATGGAAAATAAAATAATAATGTAATAGAATGTAAAACTGGGTTGTTGCATGTTATAGTAGTAGCTCCTACACCAACTGTTCTTTCCATTTTTGGCACTATTCAATAATTATATTAGTAGTTATCCCCCCGCCCAATGCTTCTTAAATATCAGATAACACTGAATTATGCTTGTAACTTTTAAAACTACAAGCAATGGTTTGCTTGTGGTTAAAGAAGTAAATCCCATTAGATTCTTTGGTAAAGGAACATCTACCGGTACATTATGTTTTATTTTGTGGGAATGAGTTTTGTAAAGGAGTTGTAAACGATAATTCAGACGAGGTACAAATGTAGGTTTCCTGTTAATAGCAGACTTGCCAAAGTCTTTCACTCTTGGCCATGCTGACAAAATTTTCACTATTATATATATACAAATGTATATACAAGAAAATGTAACATATTCTGGAACATTGGATAAAAAGCTGTTTTATGTGAATAACATATTGACGTCTCTGGAGTTTGCTCTCAATTTACTATTTCAAAGTTTGACATCTTTTTCTAGAAGTATACTGATATTTTGCGATTGTGCATAGCATGCAAAAAATCTACATGCAACTGAGCAGTTCGATCGTTTAACATATTGACGTCTCTGGAGTTTAACATCACCTTTGGTGCTTTCATTTGTATTTATAACGTTAATTTTGTCCATACGTAAATACCGGCAGTGGCACAGTGATGTCAGCCCATGGACAGATATCAGGACAAAAATCTGATAACACGATATCGAGTCTTTCTATAAATAGATCAATGCATGACTTTTCCCATAGCAGGACTGTAATCATCCCTCAACCGATATCGATCACTCATATCCATATAAGTTTGGTGTCTGTGTTGGAAGTTAATTCAATGTTGAAATACAAAATATATGATAAGATAAGATATTTTTATTTACCAATCATGGTCCCATTATGGGCAGAGTCATTATAATAAATTGAATGATTAACATACATAATAATGCACATGACAGACAACATGAACAATAAAGTCAAATAGCAGTTAATGCTAAAGAAATGCTACATTTATAAATAATAGTCAACAGTGACATGGAAAATAGTCCTAAATATACATGTATAGTTATTATATTACTATACATGTACATTATGTATGTATTAAATAGATTAATGCATGCCTTTTTAGCTCACCTTGCCAAAGGCAATGTGAGCTTTTGCCATCACTTGGCGTCCGTTAACTTTTTACATTTTAATCTTCTCCTCTGAAACCTTGAAACTTGTTAGGAAGCATCTATGGAAGGTCCTCTATAAAAAGATTGCTCATTTTGTCCCGATTCATTAACAAATATGACCATCACAGGCAATTCTTGTTTCTGATTGGCCCATTTTAAAAAATCTTCTCCTCTCAAACCCCTTGGCCAAATGAACCGAAACTTGGTAGGAAGTATCTATGGAAGATCCTCTATAAAAATTGCTCATTTTGTCCCGATTGGTTTACAAACATGGCCACCACAGGCAATTCTGATTGGTTGATTTCTAAAAAATCTTCTCCTGTTAAAAGAAAGATAACTCTTGTTTAAATATAGATACATGGTCATGTATCTGTATTCAAAATGCAGTTATCTCTATACAGATTAAAAAAAATCTTCTCCTCTGAAACCGCTTGGCCAAATGAACCAAAACTTGGTAGGAAGCATCTATGGAAGGTTCTCTGTAAAGATTGTTCATTTCGTCCCGATCTGTTAACAAACATGGCCACCACAGGCGACTCTTGTTTCTGATTGGCTGATTTTTTAAATTCTTCTCTGAAACCGGTTGGCCAAATGATCCGAAACTTGGTATGAAGCATCTATGGAAAATCCTCTATAAAGATGCTAATTTTGTCCCAATCCGTTAACAAACATGGCCGCCACAGACAATTCTTGTTTCTGATTGGTTGATTTCTAAAGAATATTCTCCTCTGAAACTGCTTTGCCAAATAAACCAAAACTTGATAGGAAGTGGTTCTCTATAAAGATTGCTCATTTTGTCCCGATCCATTAACTATCATGGCTACCACAGGCAATTCTTGTTTCTGATTGGTCGATTTCTAAAAATCTTCTATTCTGACACAGCTTGGCCAAATAGTCCGAAACTTGGTAGGAAGCATCTATGGAAGGTTCTCTATGGGAAATGCTCATTCCGTTTTGATCCGTTAACAAACATGGCCGTCATAGGCAATTCTTGTTTCTTATTGGTCAATTTCTAAAACAGCTTTTCCTCTGAAACCGCTTGGCCAAATGATATGAAACTTGGTAAGAAGCATCTATGGAAAGTCCTCTATAGAGATTGCTCATTTCGTTTTGATCCATTAGGAAACATGGCTGCCACAGGCACTTGCTTTAGATTGCTCGATTTCTAAAAATCTTCTTCTCTGAAACTGCTTTGCCAAAACGAACCGAAATTTGGTGGGAAGCACCTATAGGCTATGGAAGGTTCTGTATTATAAGTTTCCTCAAAGCAGAATGAAAGGTGAGCGACACAGGCTCAGCTCAGTGCTGAGCCTCTAGTTTCCATTTCAGGATTGTTATCATCCCTCGACTGATATCGACCTTGGGGCTAAAGCCCTTTGGCCGATTTCGGTCTCTCTGGATGATAACAGTCCTGATATGGAAAAGGGCATGCATTAATCTATAAGTAACACTTTAGATTTGTAAGTTGGAGTCAGGCTGTTATATTGACATATCCATTGT
The DNA here is from genome assembly GCA_002080005.1 of Gigantidas platifrons. Classification (NCBI taxonomy): domain Eukaryota; kingdom Metazoa; phylum Mollusca; class Bivalvia; order Mytilida; family Modiolidae; genus Gigantidas; species Gigantidas platifrons. Next base: position 724,831 of record MJUT01055566.1, read on the forward strand.
TGTAAATGTATATTTTGTTGCTGATATTAAATTGTTAAACTGTTATTGGTTTGACCATCATTCTGCCTAGTGATCTAACAACACTGAGTGTAGTTGTACTGTATAATAGGACTAGCACACACAGTCACAATTAAATGTAAGGTGATGTGTTGCAAAGAGTCAGCTGCTGTACTGATACATCATCATTGTTCCCTATGTAACCAGCGAACCACTTACAGTATCGTGTGATCAATTTTGTGATGTTTTTAGCTATAGTCCAATTAGTAAAACTATGGCTTGAACACCTTATAATCCAAATGAACATTTTTTGTTTTTCAATTTGTTCTTGGTAGAGTTAACAGGTACATGTATACAGCAATATATTAAAATCATCTTAATACTAAATGTTTTAAACTATACATTGTATATAATTCTGCCAAAGCAGTACAGATTTGAATTCTAATCCATTTTTTTTTCAGAGGTTCTTAAAGACCATTTTACAGAGTTTGGAACAGTAAAAGAAATTAATTATCCTTTAGTAAGTATCTTATCTAGAGTTTTATTAGTGTTGAGAACTGGTATACATGGAGAAAGCCATCGTCTTTTAGAAAGTTGCCATCAAGCTTAATCCTATTATTCTATTAGTATCTTCTCTTGAGGGAACTGTTTTCCTATAGTGTTGTCTGGTAAGGTATAGTTCCTGAGCTAACGGCGAGGGCACTATACCTCACCAGACAACACTATAGGAAAACTGTTCACGAGGGAGAGGACACTAATATTTATAGTACATAACATCTCATTCTGGAGATAAAAGAAAAAAAAATAGGTAAATTCGTTTATATTGCCAAACCTCACCATGTTGACAGCAAAACAATAAACAAACTACAATGCCGTCTATTTCTTTTTATTTCTTTATTGTCTTATTCTGCCTGTAAACATATATCACCTTGGCCAACCTGTCAAGTGATTGAATTACAATATTGAAGTAATGTAAAAATAATGTTAAGCACTATGAGTAGATGTGCAGACTACTTTCGGAATTTTCAAAATGGCTGCCGTTGCCATGGAAACGGCCAAAATGCTAAAAAATTGAAAAACACAAAAATGATCATAGCAGGTTACTCGCCAAACAGAAATTGATGAAACTTGTTAGGAACAACATCCACATCTAGTGGAACGAGATAAGCCAAAAAAATCATAATCGGTTGAACAAACTTTGCCACAGTTGCCATGGAAACAAAAAAGGGGGAATTTAAAAATGTTTTGGATTCCTTTCATCAAGCTTCATGAAACTTTGTAGGAATATCCACCGTAGTGTGTGGCAGCTTTTGGGGGNNNAAATTCAAAATGGTGGCCGTTGCCATGATAACCAAGGTGCAAAATGGCTGCCAAATACAAAAATCCTCCGATTTGGGGGAAATTTGGTTTCCAAGTAGATTATGATGTTGCGAATTGATATTCATCGTTGGTTTGCTATGGTGGCCATTTTGAATCCAACATGGCCGCCAAAATACAAAAATCCTCCGATTTGTGTGAAATTTGGTTTCCAAGTAGATTGTGATGTTGCAAATTGATATTCATCGTTGATTTGCTATGGCGGCCATTTTGAATCCAAAATGGCCACCAAAATAAAAAAAAATCCCCCGATTTGGGCGAAATTTGGTTTCCAAGTAGATTATGATGTTTCGAATTGATATCCATCGTTGGTTTGCTATGGTGGCCATTTTGAATCCAGAATGGCTGCCACAATACAAAAATCCTCTGATTTGGGTGAAATTTGGTTTCCAATTGTAGATTTTGATGTTGGGAATTGATATCCATGGTTTGAGAGCCATATTATGATCTTTCAGATCATATTATATCTTGTGTATTGTTCGTTTGGGAGACATTTGTAACGCTCTGCATTATAGTAACCAATATTTTCATTTACAATTAACATTATTTTAAATTTCCCAATAAAATAGATTCTGTACCACATTTTTTGTTCACATCAATATATCAACAATACAACATCTATAAAAAAAGAGATCGAACTACCAAGAAAAAATCGTGCGTCGGTTATTTTACCTTTTACAATAAAAGTAGGTTACATTGTGATTTGTGGAAAGATTTTTTTACCAATATAATGGATCAATTTTTTAATTCAATTTTAGAATAACAGAATTTATTTCATTATCAATGTAAGGTGTCATCTATTTTAACAGATTTAAATCTTGCCAAAAATATATAAAAATAACGCGGGAAAATCTATGCCACAGGCCATGGCCGTCCGAACGGGGGTGCGTAAGTTCGAACCTCAATTATCCAATAAATACAATATGCCTTATCTAATAATGATTCATTGCAAATGCGACTTTGTACTTTTGACACAACAAGAATAGTACATAAATGTACTTTCAGCCAACTGCACCTGTACAAGTGAATTGATATAACAGGAAATGTCGGACACGACATTAAGCTGGGTTTTCCACAAATGTCGAGCCCTTATATATGTAATTTGAGTAAGAAGTAGCACTATATTTTCACTCAATAGCATCTATGTACTATTGTAGTCACTACCGGAACCAGTGGCAGATTCAAGAGCGGGCGCACCCGGCACTCCCTCCAAAATTGGAAAAATATGATTTTTAGCTCACCTGGCCGAAGGCAATGTGAGCTTTTGCCATCACTTGGCGTCCGTCGTCCGTTAACTTTTCACATTTTAATCTTCTCCTCTGAAACCCCTCAGTCAAATGAATTGAAACTTGGTAGGAAGCATCTATGGAAGGTCCTCTATAATGATTGCTCATTTCGTCCCGATCCATTAACATGGCTGCCATAAGCAATTCTTGTTTCTGATTGGCCTATTTTTAAAAATCTTCTCCTCTGAAACTACTGATCCAAATGAATTGAAACTTAGTAGGAAGCATCTATGGAAGGTCCTCTATAAAGATTGCTAATTTCGTCCCGATCCATTGACAAACATGGCCGCCACAGGCAATTCATATTTATGATTGTATGCTTTCCAAAAAAATTTGTTTTCTGTGGAAAGAGAGATAACTCTAATTTAATCTGTGGAAAGAGAGATAACTCTAATTTACTTTAGTATAATACAGTTAAAATGAATCTGTATAAAAAAATGTGACCGAGATATTACTCTATTTTTTTCAACTGGTTGGGCTTGGCTTAACATGGGTTGACTGATTACAGGAAAGTCCATGTATTTAGGAGGGTCAGGTTACCTGATCAATTTCATTTATACAGCTGTATTCAATCGTGCGTTCTATTCCTTTTGTATGAATTGATTTCGGTGACACTGCTGAATACAGTTCAATAATGTCAATAACGGGAACTGCCCTGTACATACACAAAATAAAATCGAATGCTCTCATGTAAATTTAAAGGTCAACTCCGCCCGACCAGTTAAATAAAATAGAGTAATACCCATCCCCAACCCCCTTCCTGAAGTGAACTTTTTAATGGTTTAGATCCTCACCCCTAAACCATATATATTTATGATCAGGGTGACTAGGCAAATTAAATGCCTTATAGCTCAGGCCACGGGGGTCATACTCCACCCCCTACCTGAAGTGAACTTTTTAATGGTTGAGATCCTTACCCCTAAACTATATATCCCCAACCCCCTTCCTGAAGTGAACTTTTTAATGGTTTAGATCCTCACCCCTAAACCATATATATTTATGATCAGGGTGACTAGGCAAATTAAATGCCTTATAGCTCAGGCCACGGGGGTCATACTCCACCCCCTACCTGAAGTGAACTTTTTAATGGTTGAAATCCTTACCCCTAAACCATATATATTTATGATCAGGGTGACTAGACTAGGCAAATTAAATGCCTTATAGCTCATGTCCTGGGGGTAATACCCCACCCCCTACCTGAAGTGAACTTTTTAATGGTTGAGATCCCCACCCTTAAAGCATATATATTTATGATCAGGGTGACTAGGCAAATTAAATGCCTTATAGCTCTTGCCCTGGGGGGTCATACCCTACCCCTACCTGGAGTGAACTTTTTAATGGTTGAGATCCCCACCCCTAAACCATATATATTTATGATCAGGGTGACTAGGCAAATTAAATGCCTTATAGCTCAGGCCACGTGGGTCATACCCCACCCCCTACCTGAAGTGAACTTTTTAATGGTTGAGATCCCCACCCCTAAACCATATATATTTATGATCAGGGTGACTAGGCAAATTAAATGCCTTATAGCTCATGCCCTAGGGGGTCATACCCCACCCCTACCTGAAGTGAACTTTTTAATGGTTGAGATCCCCACCCCTAAACCATATATATTTATGATCAGGGTGACTAGGCAAATTAAATGCCTTATAGCTCAGGCCCCGGGGGTCATACCTCATCCCCTACCTGAGGTGAACTTTTTAATGGTAGAGATCCCCTACCCAAATCATATATATTTATGATCAGGGTGACTAGATAAATTAAATGCCCCAAGAGTTGAAGCCTGAGGTCATCCCCATCCCCTACCGGAAGTTTTTTTTATAGCCGAGTATAAAACAAGACCAAATGATTTTGACTTGGAACTTGTTTTAGTTAGTAATGTCCGAAGGGACAAGTTAAAAAAAAAGTTAATGTAGAGGCCTGTGGGAAGCACCTATAGGCTATGGAATGTTCCGTATTAAGTTTCTTCAGAGCAGAATGCAAGGTGAGCGACACAGGCTCAGCTCAGTGCTGAGCCTCTAGTTTGCATAAAATCTTGATTTTTCACACAAAATACCCGAAAAATTTTCGTGACTCGCTTGGCTCGGCGAAACTTTTTCAATGCACCCCCTATAACCTGAAATCGTGGATCCGCTCCTGGGAACACTAATCCACAATCCCTTACCAGGCCCTCCCCCACACCCCCTTTCCAGAAACCTGCAGACGGCCCTCCAAGCATAGTGCCCGCGGGAAATCGTTTGAACCTGGTATAGTTCCTGTTGCTAGGTATAGTCTCCCGTTCTCAAGTGTACTGTTTAAAAATAGTTAACACTAATCATCTAATCAAAATAAAGCATTTTCATATGTTGTTATTTACTATAAAGTTATATCAAGTACACATACTGTAAACCGGGAAATTTTCGCTCTGTCTTTTTTTCACGATTTACTGACGAAATCCACATTCGCGCTGTTTTAAATTCGCGGTTCACAGACAACCTAAAGTGATAAAATGTATATGGTATTATTTAGACAAAAACATGCTGTGTGATATTTTCCTGACGGTAAAGATTTGCCTTGATCTTTCTTAGGTAGTTTTACCACATCATCGAATTCTTTGTACAATTAATTAAAACTGTTTGATACTGGTTTAATTAATCCTATGGGAGATCGATAGATGACGATTCCCCCTACGTCTTATGCATTTTGTGAGTAGTTTTCTTATATATTCACCTCACTTGAGTTTTAAATGTTAAAGATGAACAATGTGTAACTTTTTGATAAAAACGTCGGTCTCAAAATCATCATTACTTCCAAAAACTGACAAGCCTGCTTTTGAGAGTGCTAACAATGAAGTTGAGCATGTTTTACATGACAATTCTCCAGAAGAAAAACAAGAAACTGGATAAATTTGAAATCGATCTGAGGTTAAGTGTCATAAAGCCAATACATGCACGCTGGCTTGTAAAAACACTCCCACAATTATTAGACAGAACTGACTTGATCAAAAGTGCATTCGAGGCCGCCAGCATTGTTGTTAATCAGTAAACTCTTTGATCCGTGACAAGTAACAGGTGTGGATTAATGGTTGAAGTGTGACATGTTTACACAACACTTACTGTTTATTGTGCTAATCAAATGTCAATTGATGTTTTAATATTTTAACAAACTTATAAATAATAAATATTGTATCATTTTATTTTGTATCTAATAATTCATTTTATGAAAACAAATATCCTACGTAGAACATCGCCTTGCATCCGACGTCTGCTTATAAATGGTCATGCTTTTCTTCTCCTGATTTATTTATGAAAATTTGTCGGATTTGGCATTTCCTTGAAATATTCTATTCTACTTACTAGTATTTTCCCTTTCTTGAAATATTCGCGAGTTTTATTTTCGCTCTTCCAATGTTATAGCGAAATAAAACTGCAGCGAAAATTACCCGGTTTACAGTAGCCACAGATGGTAATGAAACTAACACCTTTATTGGTGATATAATATATAAATCTCAAAGCTATACGATTGAAGACACAATAACACACGATCTTATTAAAATGATATTTTTGTTGTGTTTTGTTTCCTTTTTTATGCCCCCGCGACGAAGAGTCGGAGAGCATATTAATTTACCCCTGTTCGTCCGTCCGTCCGTTTGTCTGTCCGGATATAGATACAATGTACATGGTTTGTCCGGCTATCTAGATCTCCTCCTACAGTTTTAGAGCTACAGCTTTAATATTTTGTACGATATTTACACACATAATGGAGGTGTGCATGTCCACAGGATTTTGATTTTCATCAAATATTCTCAGAATGACAGGTAGTTGGACTTAGTCATTTTGTTTGTCCGTCCGGATATAGATACATGGTTTGTCCGGCTATCTAGATCTCCTCCTACAGTTTTGGAGCTACAACTTTAATATTTTGTATGATGTTTACACACATAATGGAGGTGTGCATGTCCACAGGATTTCGATTTTCATCAAATATTTGATAATGACAGGTAGTTGGACTTCATTTCCTTCTTGCTAGCTACATAATGGAAACATGGTTTGTATGGCTCTATTACAGTTTTAATGTCCCTAATGCAATAAGTTATGGTCAGGTGGGGGGGGGGGGGCATCATTTGTGTCTTACTGACACACTTCATTTTTAAAAAATCACTCCTAACAAAACAACTTTATCCATAATTATCAAGTGAAAGGGCATACTTCTTTTCTAGTTTTCTTTGGTGATACTCAGACAGAGTATTAAACTACTTTGTGATTCAATTTTCTTTGTTGTAGTACTATATAATTTCAGAACTCTTAACATTGTAAGGGCTATGTGGTATGTGGTGCTCTTGACTTACTGAAAATTAGCTAATGAGATCTTTATTTCTTTAGTGAAACTTGATATTGACACACTGAGAGCTTAATTGGGAAAAAAAATACTGGCTTCTGTAGAAGAAAAACCCTTACTATTTACAGCTTGTAATGAGCAAGGATATGGATCTAAATATGAACATAAAAAAATCCATTGGAAACTCTATTAACAGAAAAAACATAAGAAGCAGAACTTTTAATTTTAATCTTCTGTTGTATGAAACAAAACTATATGTCCTATCCATTTTCTTTTTTTACATTATTTTTATTGAGTGAATTATTTTATGCATTTATTTTCAATGAATGGATGAAATAAGTAAAAAAGGCCTCCAGTTTGGAGAAATGACATGGTTGAGTGTAGACCAATATATTTGAGCAACTCTTTTGCTCATCATCGATAACCCATTGTTGATCATGGTCCACTTATCATCTGAGAGACACTTGAGTGAAAATTCTTCATACTCATGAACAATTCATCTTGAATCTGACTGGTTTTTATTCTTTGAACAACAATGAAACCTGTCTAATTCAGGTACCTTGGCATCAACTTTTGTATGGGGAATAGACAGGCATTCTGTTTATACAGGTTAAATTATCACAAAAATTTCCTACATTGGGGCTTAATTTGAAGTTCGGTTTACATAAACCAGTTTATTCAGAGTTCGGTTTACATAAACCAGTTTATTCAGAGTTCAGTTTACATAAACCAGTTTATTCAGAGTTCGGTTTACATAAACCAGTTTATTCAGAGTTTGGTTTACATAAACCAGTTTATTTAGAGTTCGGTTTACATAAACCAGTTTATTCAGAGTTCGGTTTACATAAACCAGTTTATTCAGAGTTCGGTGTTACATAAGTCAGTTTATTCAGAGTTCAGTTTACATAAATCAGTTTATTCAGAGTTCAGTTTACATAAATCAGTTTATTCAGAGTTC
>MJUT01055566.1:733893-786084 GCA_002080005.1 Gigantidas platifrons
GTTTACATAAACCAGTTTATTCAGAGTTCGGTTTACATAAATCAGTTTATTCAGAGTTCGGTTTACATAAATCAGTTTATTCAGAGTTCAGTTTACATAAACCAGTTTATTCAGAGTTTGGTTTATATAAACCAGTTTATTCAGAGTTCGGTTTACATAAACCAGTTTATTCAGAGTTCGGTTTACATAAACCAGTTTATTCAGAGCTCGGTTTACATAAACCAGTTTATTCAGAGTTCAGTTTACATAAACCAGTTTATTCAGAGTTCGGTTTACATAAACCAGTATATTCAGAGTTTGGTCTACATAAACCAGTTTATTCAGAGTTCGGTTTACATAAACCAGTTTATTCAGAGTTCGGTTTACATAAACCAGTTTATTCAGTTTGGTTTACATAAACCAGTTTATTCAGAGTTTGGTTTAGACAGGTTTCACTGTATTTGTATTTATATTGCATTCTGCTGGACTAAAACATTATTTTGCACTACTTTGATTCTTTGGATTAACAAAACAAAGTTTTAATTAGAAATTATTATTTTTGTAACCTACAGACCAATCTTAAAATATGACTATTATTGTTATGTTGCTATAGCAACTTCTAATGCAGGGTCAGCAGAGGCAAAATCAAAATGAGGAATTTTCTTTTAAGTGTCCCATGGTTGTTGAGACAGAGTGGAGAGTGTCAGAATGTAATCAACTGTGGATTACTGACAGTGCCTGTTGCTATGTTTTCATTGGTGTACTCGATCGATGCAACATTATGTGATGAAGTTTGTCAGTGACTTGTGGCAGGTCTGTGGTTTTCTCTGGGTACTCCGATTTACTCCACCAATAAAACTGACCGCCATGATATATACCCATTACATACATAGTGTGGTGGTACAAGACTTTGTATCAGGTCGAGCCTGTTGTGTGAACCAGTGTCGCTGTGAGTCACTTCACGCAACAGGCAAGACCTGATATAAAGTCTTGTACCAACACACTATGTATGTAATAAGTTAATCTAACATTTCAATAAAAACGAATTTTAAGCCAAAGAAAAAAAGGGTTGAATTAAAATTTGTACAATATTCTCAGGGAGACTACATTTTGTGCATGACGTCACGTTATTTTTCCATTCTTTCACCAATGCCAGGTTACTGTGTTTTGTCTCACATTCCAATGATATGACATCATGTCAAAGTAGTTCGGCAGAGAACGTCTGGTGCAACGTCGCACCATTCTTTTATCACCAGTGTGGGGATATAACATCTTGTATCAGTCAGGCTACTTTCTTTAATTTCAAAGGAAAACGTACATAATGTTAGATAAAACTGAAATATTATTGAAAGTGTCATGAAACACCATAAACCAACCAAACCAACCTATTCATTATGTGAATATAATCCTTTGTACATTTAGAAGTGCTCTACTCTTTAATAAAACACTATCCTCAGTTCTTTGCAGCTGATTTGTCTTAGAAGAGATCCAACCAACATGTAATTTTAATTAGATTTATGTTTTCAGAAACTTTGAAATTATCGTGATTGCACAGAAAATCATAATTTTGAAGATGAATGTACTGGTAGTTCATTTATGGTTTACAAAATAATTATTAATACCAGTAATCATATTTCGATTGGTGTTGATTAAACAAAATAATGAAACCCTGCCATGATTTTCTCCCTACAATGAAACATAATATTACAATAGATTTTATGTATGTGTTCAAATTTCTATTTTTATTTTTAAGAACAAAGAAACAGGGTTTTACAAAAGATATGCATTCATAAAAATGAAGGATCGTGCAGGAATGGAGAGGGTCTTAAATCATGAAGAACATGTCATTGATCATGCAAGAGTATTTGTTATGAGTAAGTACAGATAATACCACTTTCAAAATACATTTGCTATTTTGTGGTGGTAAGTTTTATTAGTGGAGCAAACCAGAATACTCTGGAGAAAACCACTGACCTGGCGACTGGCGTAAAGGTACGGATGAACTTAAAAGGTACATCTCCCTGTGGACATGAGTTCTTTTCAGTGCTAATCTCTTTTGTTAGCTCACCAGACTTAAAGGTCATGTAAGCTTTTGTCAACACTTGACGTCCTTCGTCCATCTGTTCTTGCTTAAGATCAGGGCCAGATTATCTTACAGGTTACAGCCTAGTTCTTACTTAAGATCAGGGCCGGATTATCTTACAGGTTACAGCCTAGTTCTTCCTTAAGATCAGGTCTGAATTATCTTACAGGTTACAGCCTAGTTCTTACTTAAGATCAGGGCCGAATTATCTTACAGGTTACAGCCTAGTTCTTACTTAAGATCAGGTCTGAATTATCTTACAGGTTACAGCCTAGTTCTTACTTAAGATCAGGGCCGGATTATCTTACAGGTTACAGCCTAGTTCTTACTTAAGATCAGGGCTGTATTATCTTACAGGTTACAGCCTAGTTCTTACTTAAGATCAGGGCCAGATTATCTTATAGGTTACAGCCTAGTTCTTACTTAAACCGGGAGTGTGGGTATAAATAGCTGTGGGCGGAGCAAACCTTCAGATTCTTCATTATTTTGGCCATGGTTATCTCGAGGAGGAAAAATCAATGATAAATAGTTTCACAATTACTTTTGGAGCAAAATATTTGACAGGCATGGTCACTAGTGTTCCTCCCTACGAAACATTTAGTCTTCTTAAAAATCTACAAAAATAGCTTCAAATTTCTGAGGTATGTGACCTTGGTCACATTGGTCATGTGACACACAGTTTCATAAATATGCTGTTCATATCAACGGGGATTTTTGCTGATAAGCTCCGCCCACATATTTTGGCGGTAGGCACTACCGCAAATTCCTCTTTAAGATCAGGGTCGGATTATCTTATAGGTTACAGCAGGGCTGGGGTCAATTACATACCAAAGTAATTAAATACTTTTCAATTACATGCTGATTTCTTCAATTAAATTAAAATTACAATTACATCAATTTTGAAATGTAATTAATTACAGTTCAATTACATTACCAATGTAATTAATTACATTTCAGTTACTTTTAATACATAAACATGATAAAGGAGAAAATGCAAACAAGCTAATATGAACATTTTATGTGCATTGTTTAACATTGGAACATATGTACAAACATTGTTATGGTTTTAGAAATGTTATAATTCATTGTTACATTTTATTATCATTAGCATTTCAAAAGTTTTGTCCCCAAGAGAACACCTTTCTGGCCTGAATATCTTCCCAGCAATGGAAAAAAGTCGCTCAACAGGAGCTGAAGAAGCAGGTGTGTTCAGATACACCACTGCCAGTTTGGCAAGAGAGGGAAGTTTCCTCATTTACTTTCCAATAAACATCTTATCACAGTCCTCGGACAAATATTTGTCAACTTCTGTAATTGTTTCAGATGTATGCATTTTGCTCTGAAATTTCCAGACTTGTCTATTGGCAAGTCAAAATTGTCAAGAATATTTGTCTCCATTCCTGTATGTTGTAACTTTACTGAAAAAATTCTTGTATAGTAAAACTTTAAATTGTATTCACCTGAACAGATTTTAACACACCAACATGGAGTTTGTTAAAGACTTAATATTGCCTTTGGCATAATTACCAAGGGACAGTCTTTTGTCCTTGTCAAATTAATAGTCAAGTGGTGAAAGGTTATATCCTGAGGCTAGGATTATCATTAACTGTTATAAAAACAATGTTACAAATTAAATGCCAATTATTGGTATTGAGTTAATTCTTCTGATTTTAAAAAAAATAATTATTTTTCAATAGTTGAAAAAAATAATATTTAAAATTAATGAAATCAAATGAAGTTCATTATTATGACTTATCTGGGAATGATAGTTGACAATTAAAAATGATAAAGTTGATAAATATTTTCAATTACAGTATAAGACAAATCCAAAGTACCAAGTGCATACTAAATGGAGTGCATCAAGAACAACAACAAAAACCCCCAAAAAAACCACAGAGATATTTAAATTCCTCAAGCAGAAAGTCCAATGTAATTGAAAGTAATTGAAAAGTAATTCATAATTACATGGAAAAAAAGCAATGTAATTCATTACTTTCAAATTTGTAATTAATTACAGCTAATTACAATTACATTTTTTATAACCCCAGGTCTGGGTTACAGTCTAATTCTTACTTAAGATCAGGGCTGGATTATCTTATAGGTAACAGCCTAGTTCTTACTTAAGATCAGGGTCGGATTATCTTATAGGTTACAGCCTAGTTCACCTCAAGTTTGGAATAGTTAAATAGTGGTATTTCTTAAGAATATTTGATTGACAATCAAAAGATAGCTATTCTAGTTTATTTAAAGAATTTACTTCAAGCTATGTAAATGTCTCTATAAAAATATATTAGGAGTAAGAAATATTCAAGACGGGTGCAGGCTAGTTTAGAAGGTGACTCTGTCTGAGAGGGCCCCATAATATCATTAGCCTTGGGATCTCAAAAGGTCATAATCTGTCCCTGCTATCATGTTTACTTTTAAACACTACTGGGCTTTTGGTGATAAAAAGCAATCACTTATGTGCCCACTAAATATGAAGCATCTGTGTTCATTGTACATATTTGGACTGAACATAGTAAAGATGCAACATCTGTGTCCATTATACATATGCTGATAATTTTAAATTTTGACACTAAACATTGTAAATATATATGCCATGATGCACCTGGCAACTGAAAAATTGCTGAGTTTGCATTAAACAATAATCAGTCACTCACTTGTAAACATGTAACATCTGTGTTCTTTGTACATGTACTGATAATTTTAAATGTTTACACTGAACATTGTAGATATGTAACATCTGATTTATTATTGCATAATGTCAAGCGAGCAGTCTTTCAGCTATATTCAGGACGAGAACAAGTTCAATAATATAAAAAACCATACAGAAATTAGGGAACAAATGGGGCTGATGGGTCAAGGACTTTTGATTGCCACTGAGAAAGTATGGAGTAAAGTATGGGTAGAGATGAAAAATTAGTCTTTTGTAGCGGCTACGATGTATCTTTTTCAAAATCTACAAAAGAGATCTTTAGTGTGCAGGACGTGTATGTGGCACTCTCCTAACACATTACCCACAATAGTCATGGCGACTATTCACTAAAAACAACCGATAGAAAATAGGGATCAAGTGCGGAGGTCTAATTTTAATTAGATTGTGTAGCTGTACTGATTATTTTACAATTGTATAACATTGGAAGAAGTATCATTTCTTTTGTTTGTAACTTCAGTTTTCTTTTTTTTTCAGAAGAGTTTTGATTATGATTGCTGTAAACATAAGAAAAACTGATGTGTGTGAAAGTCAGAAGATGTATATGTGTGTGGACTTGAATGTGTTGTAAAAATTACCTAAAGATGAATATTTGATTACTCATTTTTGTTGTAGAAATATCAACATTTGATATATATATGTAAATAATAATAAAAAAAAAATGGAAATCAATATACCAGTATTTTTAACTCGCCTGAGCCAGAGGCTTAGTTGAGCTTTTCTGATTGAAGAGTATCTGGTGTCCATCCTTATTTCGTAAACTTGTCATTTTCAACTTCTTCAGAACTACTGCATGCCCTCTTCTTCAGAACTACTGCATGCCCAGTCACCAAACTTACCACAAATGTTTATCTAAGGGTCCTGAAGAAGTGTTGTCACTTTTCAGAGCAATTCAAAATCCAACACGGCTGCCGTGATCTCTTAATTGGCAGAGACATGTTCGACTACTTTTCCAGAAAAACTACATCTAGACTTTGTAGAAATGTTCTTCTTAAACCGGGACCGGGGGTAGTGTGGGCGGAGAAAAAATTCAGATTGTTCATTATTTTGACCACGGTTATCTTGAGGAGGAAAAATCAATGATACATCATTTCACAGTTACTAGTGTTCCTCCCTACGAAACTTTCAGTCTTATTAAAAATAATATTCTTCATCAGTCTAAAAACTACAAAAATCAGTTTGAAAAATCAAATTTCTGTGGTATTTGACCTTTAGGTCACATTGGTCATGTGACATAGTTTCATAAATATGCTGTTCATATCAACGGAGATTTTTGTCTATCATTCTATTCATAAACACCCTGGGTGATCTGATGATAAGCTCCGCCCACAAATTTTGTTGGTAGGCACTACCGTAAATGCCGGTTTAAGTACGGTAGTATAGTCGACCAAAAAACACAATATCCAATTTTATTTTATGTACCAGTACATGTATTTGGGTGGATAATGAGAGAAAACCTTTTTTCAGCTGAATCGTCACATTTGATCAGTATATCATTTTAGATTCATTTACTGGTACATCTGATGGATTTTCATAATAAAAGAAAGATAACTCTAGCTAAAATCTGAATATTTACTGAGGTGTATCAGTAAATCAGTCTGTTTCCAGGTTTAGTAAATAAAGCTAAAATATATTTATAATGCATTCATAATGTTTCAAATATATGTTAATTACTTTTATATTGTCACTACAAAATGAAGTAAATCTGTAATCTGATAACTTTGGACAAGGAAAGACAATGTTCGTTAAAAAGGGGGGAACCCAACATATGTTTGTTTGTTTGATGGTGTTTAGTGCCACTTTCCACAATATTTCAGTTATATCGTGGCGACCAGTTTTATTGGTGGAGGAAACCGGACCGTGAGAAAACCTCCGAAGTGTCGCAAGTCAGTGCCAAATCTTATCAAGTGATATTGTACACCTTGCCCTGATTGAGATTCGAACTCACAACATCAGTGGTGATAGGCACTGATTGCATAGGTAGTTGTACATCCAACTACCATACGATCATGGCCACAACGGTTCCTTGACACCCAACATAAGATGTGTGTTTATTTCACAAACAGTAGATGTAACAAAATAGTTCAGCTGTTTCTATCATTTTAGTTACTCAATGGTACATTGCACAGACGGTTGAAATATTACAATTTTTATTTTTATGGGTGCCACTATTTTGTGGAACTCTTGTATTAAAGACCACAAAAATTGCATTATTCAACATCATACCATGTGTTCCCGTTTTGTTGAGCTTATATCAAATTGCATTCTTTAACATTCTAAAATAGCCGATGATAAGCAAAATTCTCGAGCTCTTGTAATTTTTAGAACTGTTGTCACTTGGTGTCTATCAGTGTCAACATCTTTCCATTTATAAAATATACACAATTTTTCTCTGTTTGTTTGATGGTGTTTAACGCCACTTTCAACAATATTTCAGTTATATTGTGGTGGAAACTGGAGGACCCAGAGGAATCCACCTACCTGTTGCAAGTCACTGACAAACTTTTATCACATAATGTTGTACACCTTGCCCTGATCGAGATTTGAACTCACATCAGTAGTGATGGGCACTGATTGCATATGTAGTTGTAAATCCAACTACCATACGATCATGGCCACGCCCCCTCTCCCCTCCCCCCCCAGTTTATCTATGAAACTACAGGGTCAGATGTATGTTAACTTGGAATGTATGTTTATTTGATGATCTTCTAGTCTTTCACAATGGGAACCAAAGAAAAGGAATTAAACAACCCTTCATGAGATAGTACATGTACTCCATCCTAGTAGTAGTGTGTAAATGTGATGGTCAACAATTCCACCAATATCAACAAAATGAACAATCACCTCTCGCCTCCGATCAAAGACCATGACATATGACATTGGAAATCCAGGTCCTGGATGGTACAGGCATAAAATGTGGCAAGGTTAAACTGGTTAATACATGTAAAAGGACAACTCCATGCAGCTTCAAATAGTAGTCACTTTTTCATGTCATTTTCAAAACATCCGTCCGTAAACTTATCATATTGCAATCTTTTCATTTATTTACTGATAAATAAATGTTTACTTTTATATCATCATGAAAATAGGCTGATCAGTTCTAGCTAAATAACCAATCAATCATTCTAAAGATCTTCTGTTTGCCATTCTGCTCATAAATATGAGGATAGAAATGGGATACCATGTAAAATTATCTACAGTAAATGTTTGCTAAAAATAACAGTAACAATAAAACTAGAGAAAGTTGATCTGATGATCACAGATTTTATCACTGTATTTTATGGTACATCGCATTGTGTTAAAGTTTGAAAAGATTTGGTTGAGTCGTACCTTAAATACCATCCGGAAACCTAGAAAGTCCCTATTTTCTAAGAGAAAAAGGGCCATAACTTATGAACGGTAAATGTGAAATACACCTCCCATTATGACGTCGTTTTAACCCCGCTGAACCAGTGGTGGAAAAATCTGTAATCCTCTAGAGGATAAAAATGTCTCGTGCCTTTCTCCGCATTTGCCTCGCTTGACGGCTTTTGAAATAAAGTTCGTGTTAAATAATGGGAGAAATAAATTCTCCTTCAGTTGCCCATGTGGATTACAATATTTCTCCACTCTCGAGAGTTAAATTAAAAATTTTCACCACTCGCCTAACGGGTCGTGGTAAATTTTTTTAATTTAACTCTCTTGCGTGGAGAATATCGTAACCCACGTGCAACTGAAGGAGAATCTATATTTAATCAAACTTAACCTGTATTTTATGGTATACAGCAATGTGTTAAAGTTTGAAAAGATTTGGTTGAGCAGTAATTCAAATACCATTCGGAAACCTAAAAAGTCCCTATTTTCTAAGAGAAAAAGGGCCATAACTCAGAAACGGTAAATGTGAAATACACCGTAATCGAACTTAACCTGTATTTAGTGGTCCACAACATTGTGTTAAAGTTTGAAAAGATTTGGTTGAGCCATACTTAAAATATCATCTGGAAACCTAAAAAGTCCCTATTTTCTACGAGAAAAAGGGCCATAACTCAGGAACGGTAAATGTGAACTACACTGCAATCGAATTTAACCTGTATTTAATGGTCCACAGCATTGTGGTAAAGTTTGAAAACATTTGGTTGAGCGGTACTTTAATTATCATCCGGAAACCAAAAGTGTGACTGACGGACGGACGGACATGAGGATCCCTATATACCCCCGACTCTCGTCGAGCGGGGGTATAAAAATTCAACTTGACTCTTTAACGGTTATTTAACAAATCACTACAAAAAATACATACCATGCTAATGGTAGTGAAATGAAGACGTTTGCCGATAAAGGTCATTCCTATCCTCAAATATAGTCGCCATGACAAATTGTGCATCCTCATTAGCCACACTTTCACAGTGTTGTTGGAATGGTTGTATTTACCGGGTACAATGATGTTTCATGACCCGCTATAAAGTTTATGGGATATATTTTAACACTGGATTTGTTGAAAATTGTTTCAAAAGTCTTCTCTAATTGTCTATGGGCTGTACAGGTGTAACTTTAAAATGTAGAGATGTTGTCCAAAGTTCAACAGAACAAAAGGTCAGATCAAGTTCATCATGACTAATTGTCATGCCAAGTTCAACATAATAAAATGTAAGGTCAAGTTCACTACGACAAAAGGTTATGTCAAGTTCACCAAGACAAATGGCAAGGTCAAGTTCAACAAAACAAAAGGTCAGATAAGTTCAGATCAACTTCATAATTTTAGGTCAAATTCAGCAGGGCAAAAGGTCATGTCAGATTCACCAGGTTAAGTCCAAAAGATTAATTTAGCATGTGAGATCTACCAAGTTAAAAGACCAGGTCAATTTCAAAAGGTTAGGACATGTTCAACAAGGACAAAAGGTCAGGTCAAGTTCACCAGGACATTAAGTGGAACACAGAAAGTGTCCAACTCTTTTGGGGTTGCCACCTCAAATAATTAAAAAAAATAAAAATCTGAATTTTGAGTCTTTAATCTGATAATTGTATTGCACAAGTCATTAAACATCATCATGAACAGGATAAATTACCACCATTTATAGAGGCTTAGCAATCTGATGGAATGTCAGAAGATCATTTATTGGTCTTTTGATTCTCCCGTTTCCTCACAGAATCAATAGTTCTTGAATCCTGCTGATGATGATGTCAAATATCACGTGCAATACAATGGCCAAACAAATAGCCACTCTGCAAAGTTTATTATCTAATTATTCTTTAGTAAACACTTTTTGGTATTATACATAATTAGCTGGTCAGCTGCAAATCAGTCACAAATACTGGTCTATTGACATGACTGTCTGAAATGCAACATGCAAGAATAATCTATGGATGTCCCTGAATATAGTGTTCATAGAGCCATACTAGCCATTGTCATGAATTAATGTCTCTCTTCTTATTAGGATTGACCTTTACTTTATGGGAGACAATTTTGTAATAGCTCTACTATGATGTTGTAGGAGGTAAACTGGTTTCACATGTATTTCTGAGTCTCCCTCCATCAGTGGTATTAGGCTTGTGAATAGAAGTGAACCACCTTAACAACTGGGCCACTACTGTTCTTCACCAACAATATTTTCAATGTTGAGCATAATTGACACTCTTAAAAAGAGTTTAAAACATCCCTAATTATTTCTCCCATAATACAGGACTTTCAGGAAGACCATTGAATAATATAATGTTAGCAATACCATAATTGTAATTCAGTATCAATTTACATATTTTCTACGAGCCGTCATGGTCATGAACAAATGGTAGTTGGATTTACAACAATGTTGTTCATGGCGAGGTGTACTCAATACACCATTAAGTGATAAAGTTCGTCAGTGACTTGCAACAGGTCTGTGCTTTTCTATGGGTACTCTGGTTTCCTCCATCAATAAAACTGACTGCCACGATATAACTGAAATACTGTTGAAAGTGGCATTAAACACCATAAACCAAACCACCACATATTTTCTCGTAGAATTATTGAATTTCCTAATTTGATGGATACTGGTTCATAGACAAAAAATTATCAATGGTATTTTTTTTATTAACAATAACAAGAATTGCCTGGTACATTTTTAAATGTTTCACAATTTCAACTGCCAGCCACTTTCTTTGAAAATTTTAACAAAAGATCATGAACTTCCTTTGCACATGTAATTTGCTGTTTTGTAATTTGTAAAAATTGTGAATATTGTATGGATTGTCCTTCTGGTAATTGGTTATTGTCTTTTGGTACATTTACAGTTAACGGGAAGAACTTGGAGCTGTCTGCATTTTGTTGTACACTTTCTAAATTCAACCTCTGAAAAATACAGTATAAGAATTATAATATTCAGTGTCTTTAAATAATTCAAACTTTGTAAGAGTTATGTCCCTTTTTGTGGGTATTTCTATACATGTAGTTTGTAAAGAAATGTTTGGAAGTTTCATGTTTTAAATCTTATTTCAACCCCAAATTCCTGGATACCAAAAATGTTCATCTATTTTTTAGTTATCTTCAATACTGTTTTTTTTTCCTTTTGGGTTGGCACAAAAATTCTTTCTTTCCACATAAAATGAACATTTAATACTACAGTGGAATCTTTCTAATGCGACATGAGGGATAAGGGAAATGCGTCGGATTGTACAGGATGTCGGAATACTCGGGTTTTATTTTAGTTAACAGAAATACTTTGAGACCACTGTACATCTACAAAAAACGATTCTTACAAAATATAATATAAAGGGCTACACCAAGCACAGAATTATAATATATGACCGCAGCATGAACCGATTATGTCGACAAGGGAAAGTTAATGACCGTTAAGTGTATATTAAAAGCAAATGTTTGACACAGTATTTTGCTTGAGAGAATAAATTGCTGGACACAACAATTTTGATTCATTGATAATGCACACCCCTGGTACTCTTCATTGATATTAATTACTTTCTTGTAATGTCAGTCAAAAAATGGTTATGGTTTCACTTTATAAGGCATATATAAAATTCCTACTCTAAGACGAACTATGTTTTGTTTCCTGTTTAGCACATACATGTAGGAATTACATTGTCGATTTAAATATATTTTTTTTTTTTATAATTTTGCCATAATGAGACTAATTATGAACCTATTATCAAAACTCCTCCTCATATTTTAAATAAGACAACTTTCTAATATTATATATGCCAAAAAACTACTAGTACATGGTACATGAAGGTGGGCGTATCAATTTGTTTTTTTGTTTTTTTTTGGGGTGGGGGGGGGGGCGTCCATTTTTGTAAATTTTCTTATGTTTATTATACAAGATTGTCACTGAGGACAAACCATTTATAAATTTACAATTTTCAAAGCATGCTTTGCAGAGAAGCAGCAAATACCAATTTGATAGTCTTTGGTATGACCCGACTGGGGCCCAAATACACAATGCAAGCTTGCTAACAATTACACCACCAATGCGGTTTCCAAGGAATTGATGTTTTTATGACTTTGAAAAGTTAATATTGTGAAACAACTAATAAATTTTGATAATATAAATATAATTACTAAATTGACTTCCACTTGGTCACATAATGAGTAAAATTCTTCAAGAGTTCTTTCAAGTTTTTGTTGTTGTCCTTCAATTGACTTCCTGAAATTAAAAAAAAATCTGTTATGACAACTGTAACATGGTTAATGGTATTGAACACCACTTTTAACAACATTTTATAATGTGGGAATTGGATATATTGGTGGATATCACAATTGATGGGAATCAAACTAATTATAACAACTTAAGTAGTGATAGACATAGGTTATTAATAATTGTTATGAAAAAAAAAGACACAGATCTAAAATTCATCAGTCTTGTTTTTCAAAGGGAGACAAATGAATCTAGATATGAGGCACTCATTTACATCCCCACTAAGGGTTCATTGCAAATTGTTTCATCTAGCTTCCATAGACACATCTTTCAGAAGATTGTATTTGTACCCCACAGTGGAGACACTAGGTCCTATTTAAAAAAAGGTCATATGCAAGAGTAACATGTACATGTAGTCGAGCTCTCCTAAAAAGAGGGAATAGTTATTGGAAGAATACAATAATACTAGTTGATTGATACATTTACAAAGGAACTAGAATGAGAGAAGTACAAGTATATATATTTTAGACCTGAACTGCTAAATCATGATAGTGTTTTAAATACTACTTTTTGGTTTCAACTGATACTACTGATTGTTGTTTAACATCACATGAGAATTTGTTCATGACACCTTAAGAGAGCACCCTAAGGTATAGAAATATGACGTAGTAGTGTCTCCACTGTGGGGTACAATCCTCTGAAACAAGTGTCTATTTAGGCTGGATGAAACAATTTGCAATGAACCCTTAGTGAGGGTGTAAATGAGTGCCTCATATTTGGAGTGTCATGCTCCTTGTACAAAAAAAACAACATGAAGAACTTCCTAATAAGCAATACATGTAGTTTGTTGCAAACGGCACATTGCAAGGATAAATATTCAAAACTATCTATCATATCTTCCTTTCTCTGTGGCAATATAAATTTCTGCACTGCCGCAAATGCCCATCCTAGAGCCACCTTTATACCTAAAGATTAATTGTTTACAAACTTGTTCTGATCATGAATATAACTGACATGCTGCTTACTTGGAGTTGAACAACAATCAATCAATCAATAATAACTTTGCGACATTTACATTAACACATGAACAACTACAAAATTAAGTACCTTAACAATATTGGCAGTATATCCTACATGTATACAACAATAACAAAATATTTGGATCCAATGAATTCTTTCAAACAACTGGTGTCGGTGGTGAACGTGAAAAATCAATTTTCAAACAAGTTTCATAAACATGGGTAATAAACAGGTTTACCATACTGGAAACTATATATGCTTCACTTGTATTAGTATGTTGAATTAAAATACATATATCTACTTTAATGTGTGACATCTATTCTAAATTAAACAATACTTGATTAAATACAGTTAGAAACTCACAGTGTGTCATCTGTAGTAGCATTTTGGTGTAACAGCTGTCCAGCAATTTTCATTAAATTCTGCAAAAACATTTAAAAAAACATGAAAAACGCAACCCAAATCTTTTCCCCTTATGTTCCCAATTTTCCAGTGAGTGAGCGAGTGAGTGAGTAATGCCAATTCAGCAATTTTTCAGCTATATCATGGCGAGAACAAGTTAATTTTCAACGAGATGATGAAGAGGTCCGCTTTGTACTAGACCAACACACTTGAGTTGTATTTTTATAGTGCTAGCTCACTGAAACAAGTCAGCGGATAGACATGTTGCTCCACTCAAACACATTATTCTGATTCCGAGCAAACCAATCTTTGCTCTTTCTCCTATATGCTGCGTGCTTAGCGGAGAAGCAACAAATACCAATTTTATAGCCTTTGGTTTAATCTGACCGGGGATTGAACCCACAATCTACCACACTCGATGTGAGCATGCTAACCATTACACCACTGTTGCAGTTTTTCCATCAATTAGATTTATATTACCAATTCAAAATAATGACCTCCTATTTTCATATCTCAGTGCAATTTTTTTGATACATAGTGAAACCATGAAACATTATCCTAACTCTGAGTCGACCTGTTTCGATCAATGACAATGGACTATGACACTATCATGACTACAAATGTATGTGAGGTATCATGTGACAAAAAGTATGGAAACAAACCGCAGCAGGAACTGTTTATATTGATAGAAAAAAGGAGAGGTCGTAAAAATAGTTAGCCACATTCTCTTATATTACATGGATAGTCGAACTTTTCATTGATCGAAACAGGTGCCTGTAAAACAAGGTAACAAGACAGTTCGGCACCCATTGAAAAAGACAGTTCGGCACCAAGACAAATCGGTACCAGGACAAATCGGCACCGCATTTTCTTTCAAACAAGCGTGATTAGCTTTTTTAAAATAAAATCAAAGAAAGTTGGAAAAAAAAAAACCCATCAATGATTGTTTAAATGCAATCAAAACATAATTGGTTTAAATATTCTTTAAAAGAAGCCATTATTAACTCTCTTCAGGGTTTTTGTTAGACCTAATAATGTTACGGACAATTGTCCTAAAAGTGGTATTTCCTATCAGTCATTCCCTATTTACTTAACTAAATATTTGTCCTAAAAGTCTTCAAAGTTTAGGTCATTTTCAAAATCTTTAGGTCATTTGCCTAGAAAATGCCCCAAACTGAAACCCTGCTCTTAATTAAGATCAAAAGCATTTCGAAAATTGAGGACAAGAAATATGAAGTGTTTATGCATGCACTCCTATGACTTATTTTTTATATAAATGTCATACCTGGCGTAAATTCCATAAACAACAGACTCATTGCAGTAATTTAAACGGGGGATTTTCCACAAGTTTTCCGTAGGGTTAACATTGGAGTGAAAATTTAAAAGGGGTATATAATCCTTAAACACAATTATTAAATGATAAAATACAGAAAAAGGGATTACAAAACCAGACCCTTACAAAACATCAAAATCACAAATTTTCTTACCCTAATATTTTTCAAGGCAAACATTAACATTACCAAGAAGACAAATAGTATGAGCCGTTTCTTTTCATCAATAACTAAACGTGGATCAGGATTAGAACATATATGTGATAGAGTTGCTATGCTACAACTGGAGATTTACAAATTTTTGACTGGAGATTTGGTCTCATAACTGGAGATTTTTTATTGACGTATTTGATGCATGTTTTTATTGTTTATTGATGTTTTCCTTTTGTTTGTTTCAGTATTGAACCAACTGCATCCCACTTCAATATGTATTGTTTACAATTCTGTCTTAAGTAGTGTTTCATATGATGAATGAAGGATAAAAACTTTATTTATAATCATAAGGTTATAACAAAGCAATAACAATGAAGGCAGAATGTTCTGAACAATAAACTCATAGATCACTAAAATTAAAAAAGTCACTATTCATCACATGTAGTCACAGAATTTACCCTTAAAAAGTCACAGATATAATCACAGCAAGTGAAAGTCACAAATACTTTGATCGGCTTTGGTCCCAAACAAGCCATAACAACTCAATCCGAGATGAATTCATTACATGTTTGATCGAAATAAGAAGTTTTCTCGGCATCAAAGGTTGACCGACTTGTGTCTGCGCAACGGTTTATTTTGTCACTTTATAACTATTTTTAATTGCCGCTATCACACTTCTAATCATCTAAGCGTGTGCCACAAACACACTTCCTTATACCCAATTAACTGTCAATCAGTGGATAATTGTATAATCATCAACACCTTAATTAATCACCATCATGTCACGGTTTACCTGTAAAGGTGTCAAAACAGATCAATAACCGGATATCATTCGTATCGATCGGTGTTTTTCGTCAGCGCGGGAGTTCCAAATGGGGAATTTCCAGAAATATTGATCGCAAAATGTAGGGCAAGATTTTTTTGTACTTGATTTTTTTCACGGGCGGAAGATTTTGAAAGTTGATGGGAGAGACGGAAGGGACCCTCAAAATCGGGAGAATAATGCTCCCGCAGGAAGGTTCACATGTATGTTAGAATCTGCATGATCGGGATCTTTTCCGAAAATTTGGAATTGGTTCAAGGCTATTGGAAGTTTTGTCAGGCATCTACACTAACAGTCGCCCAAGGCGACTTAAAATTGTATTGGGCGAGTGAAAACTCGGTTACTTCTCGCCCAGGTGGCGACTGAGAATTTTGGGAGCGATGTCCGGAATTCCCGCACCGGTTTTTAGACACACCAAAATTGCGACTGATTTCCGATTTTTATTTTACCTATTTTGGTAACGGTCTATTGAGATTCAGATGGTAATCAGCGGTGTCAGTAGAAATGACAATGCATAATTTTTGTTGAATCATGTGGCGATATATTTCAACCGTTTCAGAGCCGAAGGTAGCTGCGGAACCGTAGCCCTTGTGGTCCTATGGTCCGCAAATATCAGAAAACTGGCCAAGGACCATAAGGGCTACGGTTCCGCAGCTAATCCGAAGGCTAAACAAACTACAGCTGAGAAACGCGAACCTAAATATTTTAAAGATTGACTTGTCAAAATGGACATTGTTAAAACATCCGATTTACCATATCTGTAATCTACCTGGAAAAAAAAAAGCTGGGCGCCTAAATTATTTGTTGGGCTCCTTGAAAATGAAAGTTAGGAGATCAGGTGGCAACCATGGTTCAAAAGTTAGTGTATATCCCTGTTTGTACGTAAAATCAAAGAAAAAAAACACAAGTGCCGATTTGTCTTGGTGCCGAAATGTCTCACATAGGTGCCGAATGGTCCTGGTGCCGATTTGTCCCGGTGCCGAAGTGTCTAGAATTCGTAAAACAAACATCTATAAAAATGTCTCGTGACAAATTACAATATGTTCAACAACATGTTGAATAATGTAACACATACAGCAATGGATTCCCTTAATTGTGGGATGAGTAGTTTGTTGTGAATTGCATCCAGATCAGTTTGCTGAGGAGGTTGTTGTTGCTGATGTTGACTTATTTGTTGGGGCTGAGGAAGATTTGGAACATTTGTGGCCATCTTGCAACAATATATGGTTTGTCTAAAAACAGTTTTAAATCTTTTTACAATAGTACATAGAAACGGTCTATAATTTTGTTTCTTAAAAGGTAAAGCTAGTAATAAAGTCTATCACATTTTTTTAAATATTTCCTTTCAGAAGACAAATAGAAAAATATGTGTGATACAAATGTACTTTTGTCGGTTGTATTCTTGTGACGTCATCTAATCTAATTGCATTTTTTGGTGCGCAAAATGCCATGCTATTTTTATATGAGTTAATCAGCCAATACAGAAAATGGTCTAGAAAGGATATAAATAACCTAAATTAATTTCGCATATCAAGTTGGAAGATATTCGCACTTTTTACGATTAATTTTGAAGCGCTTTTTTTAACTTGATTGTAATAAGGACTAATAAGGGCTTCGTTTCGTACTCCAGTGGATTTCCTCCCGTGACTAGTAAGTAGTTATGGTTTGCAGTTAAACTGGTGTAGGAGGAAACCTTTGTCCATTTGCTGCGTACGGCGTCACCCTCAGTTATTATTTATGCGGTGAGGTGTCAATTGAAGTGATTCCATAATGCTAATCATTTTTAAATTGGCTTGGGATCGAGCTATCTTAGAAAGGGTATGAGTTTGCAGAAAGCAGTTGCTATCGAATTGGAGGGGATGGTCAAAAAAGTTTATTTTAACTTCGATACATGAAGCAACATACAACATACGCCCTAAAGGGCTTTTAAAACCGACATGACACAAATAACACACAAAAACAAAGCATGCAAACATACTCGATTTACTAACACATTACATATATAATACAGCATAGTACCCTTTGACAAGTAAAATGAAAATGTCTTATTCTCATCTAGATGTAATGCCATTTATAACAGATATATTAAAATTATAGCATGCTAAGCATACAAATTTATATCAAGAATATCAATTTGAACTAAAAATAGCCAAGCAAATTTATAGCAAGCAAATAAATTTGAACTAAAAATAATCAAGCACTGAAACAAATTAAAGCGGCAAAACTAAGCAAAATAAAATTAGCATTAGCAATATATAAAAGTAGTTGATAAGCTATGTTGATTTGCTTCAAGTTGCAGTGTGAGGAGTTATGATTGCTACGATGATACATCGAATGACTTTATTTCTCTGCATGTGTGTCAAGTACAAAAATGTAGCTTACTTTATTGCTCTTTATTCTTTTATAAACTTCATTGCAAGGTTCATAAATGTCACTTTTTCTCCCAATGAAAATAATTTTTCGTAATATGCACACTTAGGTATTTAATGTTTAGACAAAAATTGAGTCTTAAATCATCAAGTTGTGCCTTTTAAAATAGTGCGTAGTGGTATTGGTTGTTAGTTTTCTTTCTACTGAGCCTGAGTGTCATCATGTTATTACATCTTAAAGGTTGGAATTGCATTCCCCGTATAGTTGCCTAGTTGTCTAACTGCCTAATCTATATTATGTCGTCATGTAGAGTTTGGCTATCATCTGAATGATTAATCTTCCTGTAACAGACACGGTCATGCCTGATGTCTGATGTTATATTTTCCGAGGTGTCGTTAATATGAACAAGAAATAGTATCGGACCTAATACTGTGCATTGTGGAACTCTGAACTGAACCTCTGATGTTTTTTTAACCATTCACCACTATTAATTGGTCACGATAAGCTAAGAATGAGTGGATCCAGTTTAAGATGTTGTTAGGTAGGCTAACCGAAATCAATGTAATTTATATTTCAATATTTCACGTGGAACGGAATAGTTAGCCTTTTAGAAAATTGTTTCCTTTTTTCTAGTGATGTTGCCTAGTCGTGTACTTTAGGATACTTTAGAAAAAATTCGGAAGACCGGTAATTAATTGATTGTAAAACTTATATATGATGTATTTCTATTGAAAATTATTTTATTATGTATGTCATTCTCCGCTATATTATATTATATTATATTCTAATGGTTATAATTGTATAATGTCGTATAATGTAAAATGTATTTGTATTGTAAATCCTATAAGTTGTATTTGCTTATGGAATAAAGAATTATTATATTATTATATTAGGATCTTCTGTGGACGCTGGTCTCTCAACCACTATGTCTGCATCTACTTCATCATTCTTTAATATAAACTTCTTGTGACTTCCGGTCGTAACCTTAATTTACTCATTATAACCATATTTGATCTCCTGTTTTTCCCAATATTTATCGAGCAATATTTCAAAGCTCTTTACTGTTTTTGCCTGTACTAGTTCTTGCGGCAGATCATTCCACATGTCAGTCACCCTGTTCTTAAAGCTGTGTTTCCTCAGATTCAGTCTGCAGTTTCCTTTTTGTATTTTTTTTTACTATGTCCTCTGGTTAAAAAAAATCTGTCATCTCTTTATCATAAATTCCATTTACTATTTTGAATGTTTCGAATCATACCCCTCTTAATCTGCGGTACTTTAGCGTTGGCATTTTAAGCTTTCTTGCCGGTCAATGTAATTCAGATGTTTCAATGATGGTACCTGTTTTGTTGCTCGTCTCTGTACATGTTCAATTAATTCAATGTCCTTCTTAGTGTAAGGGGACCATACTGCCGCTGCGTATTCCAAATTTGGCCTAACCAGTGCTTGAAACAAATATCTGAAGCTAGTTTCATCGAGGAAGGTGTATGTTCTCCTAATTAGTCCCATTATGTTATTAGCTTTGTTGACTTTTTGTGTAATATGTTTACTGAAATTCAAATTTCTATCTATACTAGCACTCCTATATCCTTTTCTCCTTCTGACATTCCCAATTCAACCTCTTCCCCTTCATTGTTATATAAGTGTAGGAGGTACTAGTGAGCAAGAATTTCATTTACAGTTCTTTTATCAAAACGGAGAAGACCTCGTAAGTTTATAACTTGTGTCTGATCCATTGTCTGTATTTGTTTGACAATATGTTTAAAGTAAAAAAAGTAGTTCTTTTATTAGTTCGTTGCTGTATTATTTTTTTCAGGGGGAAATATGGTATTTAGATATGAAAATAGCAAATGTGATGCACATGGTGCAAACTGTTCATATTTTAAATATTTAGTTTATAAAATATTATTAAAGAGTTAATGATAAGATTTTATTTCTGATAGGTGAAAATATGCTTTAAATGTAATTTTTTATATCCCCATTTAACAAATATTGCATGTAGAGATTCAAAATATTTTCTGGATTGAACTTCCGGTTTCTTTATGAGAAAAATGTGAGATAGAAATTTCTACAAAAATGCCACCAACTGTCCAATCGGGCAGTAGAGAAGATCGAGACAGAAAACGAGGTGGAGAGAAGAGGTGATTCCTAATTTACATGAAATGTTATTTATTTTTAGTATCCAAATAACAAAAATTTCCATAATAATTTAATACGGTTTTCACAACTGGCAGAAGGCACTATCACTTGCCTCGATCAATGGAGAGGTCGACAAGTCATGTAATACAAGTGAAGGTATCTATCTAATTTAATGGCCTCTCCACTTCAAATGCCTTATTTGCGTAAGAATATACAATTATATTTGTCCTCTTGGGGCTTGTACATCGTTTACTGCATATATGTCCCAATTTCAATGTATCCATACTCAGTGAAAGAAACTACCGCTCGCCAACTCGCTAAAAGCGAGAAGAGAACAAATTCGGCGAGTATGTTTGTGTAAGAACTCGACAATCTGTCGACCGAACATCGTGATTCGAGTTCTGATTATTTTGCACTCGACCCTGTCAACCAGCCTGACGAAGTAGTTTCTCAGTCAATGATTCCGTAAAATTTTTGATTCAACAATAAAAGATGTGAAGAAATCCTTCAAAATCGTTGATAGAAATAGTGAATGTTTCACGTCTGCCATATTGATTTCTTTTATTGATAGAAAACGCTAAAAGATGGCGTCCTTTTCCGAACCGGGATCAAATAAAATTAATATATACCTCCCAAAGTTGAATGCAAGCGATTCAGATTATCTTAAATACCGATTCGGTAGAGTAAAACTTGATGGTAGCAAATAAAATTGGGTTTGGGTGGGCATGGTAAAAAGGTAAATGTTTTAAAAATCGTAATTTTCGAGTCGGGGTCGGATTTTGCAGCAATTAATTTCGATTTCTTAACAGTTATTTCGGAGATATGATAACCCGATTAATCCAGTCGTTATATTACGCTACCTCGAGTAGTGACAGTGGATATAGGGCGCTGAATTATTCGAGTTAGAGACATGATTGAATTAAATACGTACTGCAATCGAGTTCGTGAGTTATGATGTTAATTGAAAAAGTAACTGATTTGTATGCAGAATGAATAAAGATGCTATAAATCTTTGTTGTTATTTCTCATGTAAAATATTTGCATTGGATCATTGGTGAGTAGAAATATCTACCCACTGGCCAAACTTAGCAAGTGCAATTCTAATTTGGCGAGTACAATTTTGAAGCAACTAGCCAAAATGGCGAGTGTTTGAAAAAAATGGTTTCCTACACTGCATACATGTATGCTTTGAAATAAAAATCGCCCACAATGATCCTCTCAATAATAAATGTAATCTTATATACCCATCATCGTGCACTGTGAACTGTTCAACACTTTTTTTTTCTATACATACAGACTTTTTTTGAAATTTGTTTTCAATATGCAGGACATAGGTCCTGCACCCAATAATTTTCTGCAGGACCTAGTGAAATTGTAGGTTCTGGATCCGTTCGCCCTGATAATTATAATTATGTAGGATATTAAAAATAATAGAAAAATAAGTGATATTTGATTGCGTATAGATATTAAATGGAGAAATTTTAAATATGCGGCATGCTAAAGTGTATGCTTCGATAATGGACAAAGTTAAGCATTTCAGTCCTTGGAATAACTTTTGAAGCAGGTAAAGATTAATGAATCCAGAGTCTGTAGAAAATGTAGACTATTAAAAATAATTAAATTATAAATGATATTTGATGGTGTAATTAATTTATAGCATACTCTCTCTCTCTTCTTTCACCATCTTTCACCTAACTCTCACTCAAATCGATATACTTATTTACAAGACTCTATTTCCGCTTTTAAAGGGATATTAAAGCTCGTTTTAACATATATTTGTTCAACTCGTGACGAAGGTTGTTTCTTTTCAATTTAATTGTAAAAACAATCCAAAAATACTTTGCATGCCCATATAATCCCTAATATCATTAAAATATCAATTAAAAGGGTCGAAAGGAATTTTTGTCCAGGAAGCAAAAATTCAATTCAAGGCAAAGACTTCAAGATATGACAGAATTATCAACGAATTATGCCACTTTTACAAAGTTTCATTGATAAAAACCGGGTTAATGTTTCATAAATATCATTTATCAAACCAAGTTTTCATGAGATGCAAAAAATTATCAAAATGAGCTTTAATATCCCTTTAAAAACTATTATTCAATTTACATTCATTCAAGCTGTAAGGTATATAATTCTTTTATGTTTGCAATTGGTTTCGACGTTGTTTTACTCATACCAAGCTTACAGGTGCATAATTACAGAAACAAAGCCATCAATGAATGAAAATAAAGAGATCAAAAGATATACGAAATCCCTAATCAATAATTGTAATTATGAAAACAACAATCATTATTTTCAATTAAGCATTTATTTAATTGCTTGAAAACAACTTAATTAATTTCCAAAAGCTCATATTTTTTCTTTAAATTAATAAAAAAAAAAATTATAAATCATTACTTCTTTATTTTAAATTAAAATATCCTTTAAGTTCATTAAAATACTTTATAATAATCAGTGCGAACGGACCCACTTTTAGGGCGAATGGACCCAGGGCGAATGTGTAGTTAGGGCGAACGGACCCGGTACCAAAATTGTGCAGGACCTGCATTTTCCCCTGAAGAAAAAGTTTTGAAGAAGTGAAGAAAAAAATGAAGGGACTTCTAGAACCAGAATTTACAAAATTCTAAAATTTAAACGGAATCGGTGATGTGAACTATAAAAACCTGACCCGCCATGTTTTCAAATATAAACACACGAAATGGTCGCGTTGATGAATCACAGCCAGTTTAAGCTATAAAAATACAATGATTAATAGAATTACTATGGAAACAGTTGCATGTTTAGGAAGTACATGTCATTTGAAGCAGAATCTAAATCCGAGTTGACCGTGATCTTTCTGGCATACCAGTTGCATTTCCAATTTCTGGTGCAAAACAAAATATACAAACAAAAAATTTTGTCAGACACCTGGACTGGCATACATGGTAGTATTGTCAGTCCTTGTGATTTTCTGCCCACTCGGTCCGACGAATTTCAAAAAGTCTGTACATAGTTTCAGTTTTCCTCGCAGTGAATATTGAAAGTGGTTTTTGATTGGTAAAGTGAAAGTTGTATACAGCACATGTTTTTAAGGCCATATCAATGAACAAAATGATAATTTTATAAAGATCATTTTGACATTAAAAATATGAAAAATAAAAAAAGCCCATTACAGTAGGTTTGTTAAGGTGTTGTATTTTTGTAACATGTTTATATCCTGTCTGTATTAAAAAATGGAACTAAATATACATAATCGCCAATAAGATGACGGAGTGCGGAAATTGAAAGAAGATATACATGTACACGTAGTCAAAGAAGTGTTGACAAGTTCACAGTGTGCTCTGGTTGGTAATATTACGTTTATTATCGAGAGAATAATTGTGGGTGAATTTTATTTACATACATTCCAGTTTTCCGATTATGATTATTTTATCGCTATGATAGTATGTTTATCAAGGATTTGGTAATGTGACGCCATTATAACGTCATATTAGAAAACAGCAATATTACTAAGCATCCTTGACAACGCTTAGCGATGATTTGAATCTTCTCAGCGCACTTACGTGATATGAAACATATTGGTTTTAAACATCAAAGGGAAAGTAAACAAAATAGCGATAAACACTCATATTTTAAAATAAAATTGATGATGGAAAGATTGACAAACATAAAACTTATATGGACATTACATGTATATTGTGAATATTCAAATATATATTTTATAAAGTTGGTTTTAACACAATTTTTTTTTTTTCAGATCTGATTTGGTAGCAAGAGTAAAATATAACAACACATTACCAGATATACCTTTTGATCCTAAGTTTATAACATATCCATTTGAATCGAACCGGTATATATATATCATAGTCAATTTATAAGCTTTGTGTGTCATTTTACTCATTCTATAAAGAATGATATGGATGAAATACTCATGAATGTAGGAAAAGGCTTATTATTATATTCAACAATATTTCAGTTTTGTCATGGTGGCCAATTTTATTGCTGGAGGAAATGGGAGTAACAGCTGAAAACTAACACCTGCTGAAAATCACTGACGATATTTATCACATATAAATGTTGTATTTTGTGGGAACATTAAAGAAGGAAGAATACTGAGGTGTAAATAAACATTCTAAAGTGAATAATTCATTTGAGGATTAGAGGTTTATGGTGTTTAAAGCCACTTTCAACAATATTTCAGTTATATCGTGGCAGTCAGTTTTATTGGTGGAGGAAACTAGAGTACCTGGCGAAAACCACCGACCTGCTGCAAGTTGCTGACAAACTTTATCACATAATGCTGTATCAAGTACAACTCGTCTGAGCAGGATTCGAACTGAAACGTACATGCATGTAGTTAGAAACCAAACTACCATACGATCACACCCATGATGGTCCCCATAATTCATTTGATGTCTGTGGATAGGAAAAAATTATATATATATTCTTCTAATACTGTACTAGATTTAACATCAAATAGTCATAATAAGGGCCCCGCCACAACTTGCCACTTTGTGGCGGATGCCCTATGGTGATCAGTCGTCCGTCCATCCGTGCATCCTTAACAAATCGTGTCCGGGCTGTAACATTTTTGTCGTTCAAGACAGGCTTTGCATATTTGGCATGTAGGTAGACCAGCTCCAGACGATGTGTCGTGTACCATTGTTTGTGACCTTTGACCTTGAACTTTGACCTCAAGGTCAAATCGGTCCCTGCATCCGTAACAAATTGTGTTCGGGCTGTAACTTTTTTGTCGTTTAAGATAGGCTTTTCATATTTGGCATGTAGGTAGACCCCCTCCAGACGATGTGTCACATACCATTGTTGGTGACCTTTGACCTTGAACTTTAACCTCAAGGTCAAATTAGTGATTTTACCATAACAAACTGTGTTAACTTTTCACATTTTCATCTTCTTCTCTGAAACCACTTAATGGATTGGTATTACTTGATTCATGAATACAACACTAAATTCAGCAGGGCAAAGCTAGGCGATACAGGGAAAAATTCAACTATTGAACTTGAACTTTATACTTTTCAAATGAATCAATTATCTCCAAAAGTGTTTTATTACTGAGGTTAACATCAGTCTGTCCTTACAAATTTTTTACCACAAGTTATTTATGGCAGGGCCCACAGATGGATTCCATCTCGATGATATCTAGTTCATTCGATGTTAAATCTAGTATTAGAAGAATTTCTAATTTTTTTCTATCCAAAGTGAAATGGTCTTCAACCATCAGATTCTACCAACTAGTAGCTGATTTATACCTACAATCATTTACTGACCTATGATTATATATTTATCATTTCTGTGTATGAGGTCTATTAAAGAAGAAATATATCATGTAAAGTTTTTTGTTATTACATGTACTGGACGGTTCTGTCAGCTTTTTAAAAAGTTTTTAAATTTTTGAATAGAAAGTTTGTATCCCATTAACTCTTAAGGCCACTATATTTTGTGCATGTCTCAAGTGAGAATGTAGACCTACAACAACTTTTGTCATTGTCTCAATTTCACTGGTTTACGTTAAGTTAGAGGAGTGATTAATGTATTTTTGGTTGATAGGTCCACAACCCTTATTCACCATATCTGTTTTAGCTAGATAACTTACTAGCAAGTGCTTAGACATCTGTCGAAGAAGTTGATTCGAGTAATACAAAAATTTATACGCGCATCAGACTACTGTTACCTCGAGTAGTAAGGTAGTTTTGAGTATGAAATATTAGTGATTCTGAAAAGTTTATATTACTGAATCTTGATTTTTATTTTCAATAGATTTATAGACTACAAAGCAACATCATTAGAACGAGCATACAAGTATGAACTTCTCACAGAACACGATCTTGGTGTGACAATCGACTTAATCAATCCAGACACATACAAGATTGATCCAAATGGTAGGAATATTTCTTCAAATGAACAAATAAATCTCAATAGATTTATTGTACCGGTAATCAGTCTCAGTATCACAGATTATCAGCAAAACAAGCTTATCTACAATAATAAGGATTTAGAATTTAAGCAAAGGCAGGGTTTTGGTTTATGGTGTTTAACGACACTTTCAACAATATTTCAGTTATATCGTTGCGATCACTT
The DNA here is from genome assembly GCA_002080005.1 of Gigantidas platifrons. NCBI lineage: Eukaryota > Metazoa > Mollusca > Bivalvia > Mytilida > Modiolidae > Gigantidas > Gigantidas platifrons. The sequence goes on from MJUT01055566.1 coordinate 760,583, forward strand.
TTATTGGTGAAGGAAACCGGAGTACACAGAGAAAACCACAGACCTGTCGCAAGTCACTGTCAAACTTTCTTACATAATGTGTATCAAGTACACCTCACCATGAATGGGGTTTGAACTCGCAAATTTAGTGGTGATAGGCACTGATTGCACAGCTAGTTGTAAATCCAACTACCATATGATCATGACCACGACAGCCCCCTAAACAAATGCAATGATTGATTGATTGTTGGTTGCTTAATATGCAGCAGCAAATATAATCAGGGCAAAAACAAGTTCAACATTATATAAAACACACACAGAAACGGAAGAGGAATGGGACAACAGGGGCAACAACTTTTGACTGCTGCTTGAAAAATTGGAGATTTGGTTAGGGATGAAAATATTTAACCTGCTGGAGAGACTACAAATTTACAACTCTTTTTAAAAATCTAAAAAACTGGTCTTTAACATGCGTGGAGCATGGCATTGTCCAAACATGGCACCCATCATGGTTCATGGTCAAGCACTCTGAATTATAACCTGATCGACAACACCCATCGAGAGGGCATCCACTATTTGTTTCCTGGATGTGCTGGACAATTCTGTAGGTTGAGCCTTGTGAACCATCATCAGTACCCAGCAAAGATACAATGATCAAACACATTATAGCTGTGCTTTATCTCACATGCTACAGATATCAATGTCAGTTTACACACAAACACAAATGCTGGAATATCAAAAAGATTAAAACAGATGAGGCAATCTAAAAACAATTAATACTAGTAGTATTATTGACATGATAATAGAATAACAAATAAAATCAGATTTTTTCCCCCTGACAGCATAAAACAACTTGAAAGCAAATCATGCCAAATGGACTGTTAATATAAATGTAAAAGATCGAAGGTGAAGGTTAAAAGTATGAAATAATCTATCACACGCAAGCACTTCTAGAACTGTATAATAATATCTTAAGAACAGGGGGAAATTTTGACCAATTTAACACTGCAGAAATCAAACTACAAAAGTACGAAAGTAAGATAATTTCAAAAGTCAGAAAAAAACACAAGATAGTTGTATAATGAGAGAGTAATTAGTAGTTCTCAATTGTCATATTAATGAATGTTAGGTATTTTTCTAAACCAGTATTTTCTTGTCGGTAACTTGTATCTCTGAAACATTATTTTTATTATCTACAGCATATCAAGATCCTGAAGATGATCGTTTACTGGAAGAAGATCACAGTTCCCATGCTGACTTGAAACGGTATTCAGTTGTCTTTGCTTTTCATATTGTACCTTGTTCATGCTATCCTTGATCATTATTAAATTTTGATATTTAATCTATCTTCTGAAATTAGAAGGAGTGTTTCTCATAAAAACTTGACAGTGTGTTGTTACTGGTCAGAAAGATTAGAAATCGAAGATGGCTTTCATATTTTTTGAGTAATATTGGTTCCATTGGCTTTAGTGGTGACACAATGGTGTCTGACTGTACAATTGATATTTCCTATTGAGAAAATATAAAAATAAAGATCAAACAATTATTGTTGAGTAAGATTTCACATAAATATTTACTCTTTCCATCCGGTTTATTTTTGTAATTGTAATATTTCTATTACAGATCAAGACATCATAACATGAATGTATCATGGTTGAGAAAAACAGAATATATCTCTACAGAATATAACAGATTTACCCAGAAAACTGGAGATTCTGAAAGAAGGTAAGATTTTTGTTTAAATGCTGTTTAAATTAAAACTTGCAGCTTTCTGTAATGGTTCTAAAATGATAGTCAGTCACAAATTAGTGTGATGTTTTTAAGCAAGATTGCATTGTTTAAGCATCACATTTTATATACATCTTCTTGTTTGTATTTGATGTGCCTCCTTGTTGTTTTGTATAAACAATAGCACATTGGTAAATATAATGCCAAGTATAGTAAGTGAGAAACTGATTGTTGTTTAATTGTGAGCAATTTTTCAGCTATGCATGTATATATATTATGGCGAGAACAGGTTACTTTTCAATGTGATGATGAACCACGTCGGTGGTGTAATGGTTAACGTCTGGAGTGTGGTAGATCATGGGTTCGAGTCCAAAGACTTTAAAATTGGTATTTGTTGCTTCTCTGCTAAGCACACGGCATTAAGGAAAAAGAGCAAAGATCGATTGGCTTGGAATCAGGATAATGTGTCCAAGTGGCCGACATGTCTAACCACATATGTGTTGGTCTTGTACAAAGCGGACTTCACCACCATTTCATTGAAAATTAACTTGTTCTCGCCATGATATAGCTGAAATATTGCTGAGTTGGTGTTAAACAACAATCACTCACTCACTCATTTATTTAACTTTTCATTTTTGCTGATTTGTGAAATTTAAGTAGTAACAAAATAAAAGCATTCATGGTCTGTTTTCTACCTACCTAGTCCTTGTTGTGCCCGGAGGCACATAGGGCAAGGACTAGAGCTTTCCACTCTCCTCTATCCTGAGCGGCCCTTCTTTCTTTTCCCTTCTGGGGTCTGTTTAATGATTAAATATCTTTTCTTTTGGTTCCATTGATGCTGAAGTTGAACAAGCCATCATTTAAGAGTAAATTTAGATAGATATATGATACCTCACATGCTGTTGTATTTTACAGAGTTGGATTTAAAATAAAACAAAATATGAAAGATGAAGATGTATACAAAGACAGAGAAAGTCAAATGGCAGCCATTGAAAAAACGTTTGAAGGAGCTAAAGAACCTGTATGTAGTACCTATATAGCGATATTGTATTTTTAGAAGTCTATAGATGTGCTTAAACGATTAAAGTTTTCCTTCAAATTTTCTGTTCCAAATTTTACATGTCACCTGTTTCAAACACATTTTACAGTCTAAACATCTATCCAACTTCATTCCAATATTTGTTGGACCCACCAAACATGTTTGATGACATATTTCAACTCAAATATGTGTTTGAAACAGGTGCACAGGTAAAGTTGGAAGCAAAATTGAAGTAGAAATTTGACTGTGTTAACGCACCTTTAGATATGGTAAGGTAAGAAGGGATTATGGTAACCCGAATAATCCAGTCGTTATATTACTCTCCCGCTAGTCGTTGCATTAACGCCTGGATGCATTCATTGATAAAATCTGTCAAACGGAAATAGTAAATCACTATGACTTATGGGTATTACGACATCGCCATTAGGCATGAATGGCACGTAAAATAGGAGGAGCTAAGCATGTGTTTGTAAATAATGTCCAATGGAGCGATCTTTTGTTTTCCTTTGAATTTAAAGGTGTATTTGTCTTCTAAATTTGCAAATGCACAATCATTCTCCATGTTTGTTTTGTCAATATTTACAAACGGACGTAAAGGAAATCACTAATGCGCATAAACACTAATATCTGACATTTGATTGGTCGTCTGAACCAGACATCAGCTGACAGTGTATCCATTAAGCGCGTTCAATCCCTCATCCAGCGATAGTGCCGATAGAGGGCACAGTATTATTCGAGTTAGGATTATGGTTAATTAGACAATAGAGATATTCCATTAAAAGTCAAGGGTTAGGATTATTGTGTTTGACGCCACTTTCAACAATATTTTAGTTATATTGTGCCAGTCAGTTTCATTAGTGGAGGAAACCGGAGTACCCAGAGAAAACCACAGACCTGCCACAAGTCACTGACAAACTTTCTCACATAATGTTTATCGAGTACACCTAGCCATGAGTGGGATTCAAACTCACAATATCACATTTATATGTAAAGTATATTTTGGGGTTAGATAGGGATGAATGGTTGGTGAAGCCATGTAACTGTTTAGTGATATTCTAATAAAAAGTCTATATTCTGTTGTAACATGAACAAATTTTCCAGAATATAGTTCTAATTTTTGTATATGCCCCTTCCCAACTCTTTTGTATTGAAAACTGTATACTAGACTCCATCACAAGGTAAATGGCTCATGTTTTATATTCTCCCTTAACAATTTGTATGAAAATATTTGTTTTTCAGTATGAAATCGTATTTTCCCTTGCTAAGATTTTGTTAACCTGATATTACACATGGGAAAAGGGAGCTAAGTCACTTGCACTTTTTTTTCCCAAATATGTCTTGAAATTTAAAAGTTTTAGCCAATAAGAATATTTTAGATTAATTATATATATATTTTTACTGATATAAACATTTTTCTTGTAGATTATTAAACACTACAGCAAACCAGGTGTAACAGCTGTTGAAATATTACCTGTATTTCCTGATTTTCAGGTATGTGTTACATTATGAAGTTATCTTAACACAGTATTCAGGTTTTTCAGTTCTTAAAAGGATAACATACATATTTATCAGTAATATGGAATCTTAAAATTATATGCTACAGATAATATCAGAAAAGCTGAAAGTTTTGTTCCCCCTCAAAGTACTATTTGATACATATTTATAAGTTCCTCCTACACACAAATCAAAAACTAAATTAAAGTACCTACACAAAGACAATGAAATAAATAAATCAAGCAAAATGAATTTCACAAACAAAATCTATAAAAGTAAGAACAGTGAAATTAACAAAATCTTCAAAATCAGCGAAATCACTTTATGAAATGAAATCAATGAAACTACTAGCAATGCATAACAATTATGTCTTTCTCATTTCTGGGGGAGGGGCATATTATTTTCTCCTGTTCGCCATCACAAAGGTTTTGCATACAACTTCTGCTTATTAAATGGGAATTCTTCAAAACTTTGCATACTTGGCTTATTACCATATGCAGATTTGCATATTATAAAGGCAGTGTGATGTAACCTTTTTTGAAGGAGTTATTATCCTTTTAACTTAGAACATTTCATACAAAAAATTGTTCATACAACTCCTCATTCACTTTAAATGGGAATTACAATACAATATTTTCAAAAGATCAAAGAATGTGGGGTTGCATATGTTTTTGTGTTTAAAAACCCTTTAATTTGTACTAGACTTTAACATAAACCCCGCGGGAACCCCGGGGTATAGAAATGGGACCGAGAGCTTCTTCAGCTTGAAGGGGTATCCGTCGGTTGTGCAGGATGTATAAATTGACAACCAACCCGTCCTTCAGATGAGACGTAAATAAAACCGAGGTCCCGTGTTGAGAGATTGCCACCCTCTTCGCACGTTAAAGAACCCAGTGTAACAGCTCATTATGAGTATTATGCTCATGATGAGTGGTCCATAAGAGACCTGTTGCACTGGCAAAATTCTCCGTCCCTACCCATCACATTTCTTTGTTTCGAGTCCCGTGGCATTTAAATTATTATCGTCCTGAATATAGCTGAAAAATTGCTCACTGGACGTTAAACATCAATCAATCAATTAACATGTAATACTTACATACATTTTACTTCAATCTTATTTTACAATTTCAGTTATGGAAGCATCCATTTGCTCAGGTTATTTTTGACTCAGATCCAGCTCCTAAAGGCAGATCAGCTCCAAGTCAGATGGAAGAAATGAGTCAAGCTATGATAAGGTCAGGCACAGTGTTTCTTGTTATTCATAATATATTTTATCTGTGAAAATTAAGAGAGGTGATTTTCACCGTTATCTTTCCATTTCTGTTTGTTAGCCCTTTAAAAGAGAAGCCTAATCTCCCTCAAATAGTGACAGACAGTGTACGAAATTACAGCAAAGCGTAAGTAGGCACAAACACCCATTTCCTCAAAATCTGGATATTTTCCATTGAAATATTCAGAAATTCTACAGGCCAATCCAAAAAACTAACAGGTACCAGTACTCTGGACTAACACTAATTTCAATCCCTGGTGACAGCCCTGTTTTAAATATAATGTTGATAAACATAAAATAAAACAAATCAAGCGAAATAAAATATGTTTATTTTCTTTATTCCATTGGAAGATTACATAATGCTTTCAAGTTAAAAAATAAAAATTGTTTATTATAGAGGTGCTGTAGATGAGAGTGGGGAACAGTTTGTAGCATATTTCTTACCAACAGATGAAACACTTGGTAAAAGGAAGAGGGATGCAGAAGAGGATGTGGAGTATGTTCCTGATGAAGAGTAAGTCCTAGTACTAGATGAGATATTATCAAAAATGAGTTAATACGCAATTAAAAGGGGCCATTGCGATCATATGGTAGTTGGATTTACATTTACCTGTGCAATCAGTGCCTATCCCCACTAAAATTGTGAGTTCAAATCTTACTTAGGCAAGGTGTGCTTGATACAACATTATGTGATAAAGTTTGTCAGTGACTTACGGGAGGTTTGTGGTTTTCTCAGTGTCCTCTGGTTTCCTCCACCAATAAAACTGACCAGCACGATATAACTGAAATATTGTTGAAAGTGGTGTTAAACACCATAACCCAAACCTATACAATTAAAATTGATTTTTTTTTTTTTTTGAAGTATAAAATTTTCATCAAATTCTTTGTTAATTGCAAAATTTATATACTCTTTTTGGAATTATAAATCAACAAAATATTATTCAATGTCTCAATGAGTGCTTATAACAAAATTTCAACCTTTCCTGTTTGAAAAAAATAAATAAATAAATAAAAGGCGATATTATATTGTCAGAAACATTGATGTGGTCTGAATTATGGATGCAATCAATAATGTTCTGGTTTTGGCAACATTTTTGAATGAGTTATAAAGAAAGTGTGATATTACTATATAATTAAACAATATTTTCTGCACTAAAGGTCTAATTGCTATATTCTCTATGGGTTCTTGTGACTGTCATATAATTGTAAAAATGTACTGTTAAATTATAAAGTCTTTTACCTATAGTAAGAAAATATGGTCATTATTGACTCACATGAAGCAGATGGAAGCAATCAGAAGTGTGTTTCAGAATTTTCCAGAATGCATTTGCTTCTGAAATAGCAAATTCTGGTGCTGATTTTACATTTTAAATCTTCTGTTGTAAATTCAAATATTTATTTTACAGATATCAGTATATGTTGGCAAGAGAATACAATTGGAACGTGAAAAACAAATTATCTAGAGGTTATGAAGAGACTTATTTCTTTGTATTCAGAGAGGACGGTGTTTATTACAATGAATTAGAAACAAGGTAAAGAACAATTTTATTTATTTAAAAAAGTATTAAGTTTGAATGATTGATAATTGTTTAATGTGAAGAAAGCAACATTTTAGTTATACAGTTGAATTTTTATCGAAGTCCCAAACTTCGTTGTGTATAAATATATGTAATTTGACTCCTGTTGAGTCGAAATTTCGGTTGTCTCGAATAAAATTTTGGTCCCGAGATGTAGAAAGCCATATTATTTACATTCGTTAAGTCGAATTTACCTGTCAAAACATGTGTATTACCTTGGGATTAAAATCGGATCACAGGTGAAACATACGGTCATTGGCTTTGACATTTTTACCTTAGGCTATTTCACATGTTTATTTCACAATCTGTCAAATTAATTAGTAATTGGCTTGGTATTATGACACAAGTTAGATGTGTAATATCAAAAATTATCAATTCATAATATTATAAGTGCACTTGGGTCGGCATACATCAATGATTATGAAAAGTACACAACGGAAGTATTTTATCTATTGTCGGAAATTAATTATAATTTCTCAATTTTGAGAGATTTGAAAAAAATGTTACTCTTAATGAACAGTTGTAATAAAAGGGGAAATTTTTTACACTTTATTGAATCATAAAAACACACAATTTGTTGTAAATATTGCACAAAGAAAAATATGTCATGATGGGTGAAGTTTAATGACAACGCAACAGCTGAAAAACCTAATCATACACACAAAAAATATATCTAGAAGTTATCAGTTGTTCCACAAGATTCAAAGAATTTAACAGAGAGAAAAAAACAGCAACAAAAACATCGAATAAATTTTACATCGTTCCGAGAATCGAGTCATGCGGTACTGGTGTTAGCTCTTCAAAATTTTGCTCCAGTTGTCTCCCTTTCGTCATTAAACAAACTACACTTCCGGTTTTCGTAGCTCCTCTTGAGTCGAACTATGGTTGACTCAAATTTTGTCCATGGTCCCATCGAATTCGAGATAACGAGAGTCAACTGTATTACATATAAATTAGGGGGAAAAGTTTACAAACAATAAATTTTATCGGTAAACTGGACAATGGACTGAAGTTCAGATTATCACAGTAAAAAAAGAGGATATAAGGTATAGAGGTTGAAAATTTGCCTGGCAACATGCCAAATATGAAATACAACCATTCTTAACCAGCTGTTTAACAGCAAGGAGTGTGGCATTCACCAAATACAAAGTACTCATTAATGCCTCCATCTCAGGGCAAGTTGTGTAACTGATATGTCACTCAAAACTAGTTGACGCCCCTCAGCAGAGAAATTAAATCCTATTCTTAAAGCTCTTGGTTCCATTTTGGTCATAAATATTTGGCATGTTAGATAAATTGGATACATCATTAGGATCACTCTGCTTTGATCACTATTTGTTGTTTTGCTTTGTCCATACCTGGGCCATCATCACACTATTGTAAACCTACAACAACTTATTACACTTGGATGAATTCTGTCTTACAACCTACTGATGCATGCTTCATATTTTTTTTTCAATCATATGTTAGGCTCTTTCAACAGCTGTTTTTTTACATTTTACATGTCCATGATTTATAAAGTTTTGAAAATTTAAAACTTGAAAACATTTGAAATCAAGACAAAAAATGTTATTATTATTTTTTTGTTGTTGGTCACCATTGAAATTGGAATAAGTTATTGAAATTAGTTAAATGCGTTAATTTTTCAGAGTACGATTGAGTAAGAGGAGGAAAGTTGGTGGTGGTGATGTACCAAAATCTAGACTTGTTGTTAAACATAGGGATCTTAATACTAAAGAAATGCAAGCTCAGGTAAGTCAGTGGTTGTACACTGTTTACTCGTACATTCTCAATAACCACTGGGTCATTTAAAGGTAAACTTTGTAGGAATTATAGTGGTTAGGGTTATGGTATTTAATGCCACTTTCAACAATATTTCAGTTTTATCATGGCGGTCAGTTTTACTGGTGTACCCTGAGAAAACCACACACCTGCCACAAGTCACTGACAAACTTTATCACATAATGTTGTATCGAGTACACCTTGCCATGTGCGGGATTCGAACTCGCAGCTTTAGTGGTAATAAGCACTGATTGCATAGGTAGTTGTAAATCCAACTACCATACCATCGCCACCATGACGACCCCTGTAGGAATGATATATGGGCAACTTTCTAAAATATTCATTGTTCTAATCCCTTATTATATATATGACTAACATAGGGCATGATAGTTGCTGATTGGCTGAAATATAAAAATATTATGTCTTTTCTGGCAACCAGTGGGTCTAAGTCTGTGTAGGAATGATGATCTGTTGATAGTCCTTCAATAGATTTGATATTTGTGATGATATTATATTCAATATTGAATTTTGGTCATTTGAAATAAAAACTTGGCAGTAATGTATTGATGGTCCATATTGTGGGCTGGATATTTGATATTGGAAATAAGCCTGTTTTTGGCGAATAAACCACTGTTGAGCAGGTGGATGATAAGACTCTGATTTTTTGCAAAATCACAAACTAAAGCTTTTAGTTTTAAAATTAAATTTGAATGAAGAAAAACAGATGTAAACATTTACATAACAGTTAAACCAGTCCTATCTAAACATCTTCATATCTTTGTCCTGTTGGCAGTTTGTATATAATTATTTATTTGTACAGTAAAACTTGCTTATAACGAATTTGTGGGGGCAGCCAAATTTATTTCGTTATAACCGTAATTCGCTATATTGATATAGCGAACTTCGTTATAGCATATAACGAATTCGTTATATAATCATATGCAAATCAAGTCATTTTATTTCAATCAAATGCAAACATAGATAATTATCTTTAGCAAAGAAATCTTGAATTGTAGACTGTTTTTGTTTTTTGGTAAATATATTTTCTATCTTTGTCAAGTATTTAAAAAAAAATTCATCAACATTGTCATATGTTTCTAACATACGGCGGACAGTGTCAAGTGCAAGTAAACCATCTGCATTTGTCGGAACGTCTTTTTTAGTACAGGATCGTCATCACTTTCTGAATTTTCACCATCTGTGTCCTTATTTAATAGAGAGATTAGACCTTGTTTCAGTTACAACTACATTGTTTTGTTGTCAACAGCAACAACTTCCTCCAATGTGACCCCGATTTCACCAAGTGTATTACGAATGTTTACGAGGCACGATAAGGGTAGCTCGTCATCGTCACTATCATCGATATTTGTCAGTTCGTTTTTAAATCCAGCCTTTTGAAAATTGTTTTTATTGGGAAATAAAGGGTTTTTTTTTAATCAAACATAATTGTACTTAATCTCCTGTAATAATAAGTGTATTTTGGTTTTCCAATTTTTAAGCCCCAAGCACAACTGATGAGAGATTATTTCTCGAAATGCACATCTTTTGCACCAGACCTGGTATCATAAGATTTTATTATTAAGACATTAATTAGTGTTGGGTAGGTCGTAGGGGTGGCGACAGTCTGTAATTAGTGTTAAATTGATTAATGCATGTCCTGTTGTTTATTTACGACTTGTGAAAATGCAAACAATATTAAATTTACTTGGAGAAGCCATGACTTTTAAATAACTTATAAATTCTTAAAATGTGATCACTAATTAAGAGAATAAACAGTAAATACCTTTATTTGATTTTTATTTGTCAACAAAGTACGACAGGTAATATTTAAGCCAATGGCAAATACAAATCAATATAAAAATACTGATTATTAATAGTAACAAAACATTTAGATTTTAACTTCGTACTATCTGTGGGAAAATAGATAGATATGACTTTTGAGGGACAAACAAAAATGTTCGTTGTAACCGTTAATTCGTACTAACCAAATTCGCTATAAACACACATTTAATATAGATTTATTAAGCAGTTGGTCGGGGAATAGAAATTAGTTCGTTGTAACCGTACATTCGCTCTAAACGTGTTCGTTATATTCAAGTTTTACTGTATTGTCATTTAATGCATTACAATAAGTACAGTGCATTACCCTATAAACAATATATCTTGCATTATGTTAATTATGCTGCATTGGTTTAACAATGTCGTTAAAGTTGTATTAATTGCACTTCATTGCTTAATACGAATTTAAGTTGGATTATGATATTGTTTTTTATAGGACACACGATTGTTGATGTTAGAACCTCCACAGGAAGAAGAGGAGGAACCTGAAGAACAATGTCAGTATTTTATACCTGAAGAATTTTTATTTAATTTCAATTTTACTGTGATTCAAGTCAGAACATTGACAATCATGGATATAATTTTATTTATCCTGCACTTCTTTTATTTTAGCAGGTAAATTGCACATCATCATCATTTCATTGAATATTTACTTGTTCTCACCATGATATAGCTGAAAAATTGATCATTCGTCGCTAAGCAACAAACATGCACTAAAGGGGTTAAAAATTCAAAAGAATGTTTGACAATCATGTTTGCATGTAGTTCTGCAAAATGTACTGTATATGTTTGAAAGATTACCAACATGTATTCACTAGATCATATACTGCTGATTGCCCACTGATGTCTTGAACAACAAAATAAATACATTGTAAACAAAGAAAAGCCAACAACAATAACTATGAAATACATTAGACATGAACATGTCTACCTTTTAAAACAGAACAACATTATCCATGTGACAAAATCTTACATCCAGTTGTGGACTGGCACATAAAAATTCAGAAGCTCCTGAAACCAGATTCCCAAAATCTGCCTGTTTTAATTGGAATAATGGGTGTTCAGTTTTCAGGGATTCCATTTTATGTTATATTTGGAACATCAGCTAGTTCTACTGGCATTATTTCATGTGTATTAATTTGCTGACAGTAGTAGGCATCCATATATTTTTTTGTATCAAGATCTATCTATCTGTTAGGTCTATTTTGAAAAAAGGAATACACTTATTGTATAAATACTCATTCTCTACTTGTAGTTAGTGAAGCTGAAGGAAGTGTCAGATCAGGAGGAAGCAAAAGGAGTAGAAGTCGCAGTAGAAGTCGCAGTAGGAGTCGCAGCAGAAGTCGCAGTAGGAGCAGATCGTCAAGTAGAAGCCGTAGTAGGAGTAGAAGTCGCAGTCGTAGTCCTAATAGGTCACCATCACGTAGCAGTAGTGAGAAAGGAAGTGAGAGTGAGGCAGAAAGTGAACAAGGCAAGAAGGATGAGGAAGAAATCTTTGGTTCAGCTAGTTCAGATGAGGATTAAATTTTTGTGGAACTTATCTTCGTATCACATTACTACTTATAGTTAGTGTTACAAATTTACCTGGGTAAATGTGTTCATTATTGAATCATGGATTATTTTATTAATACAAAACAAACCATTTGTAAATATCTTTGTCATTGTAAACATTTCATAGATGAATAAATTTTTAGAGCCAAATATAGTTAAATTCGTGATTATAACTAACTAACAAGAGTGAGTGATTGTTGTTTAACGCCAATTCAGCAATTTTTCAGCTATATCATGGCAAGAACAAGTTAATTTTCAATGAGATGATAATGACGTCTGCTTTGTACAAGACCAACACGTTTGATCTTTATAGTGCTAGTTCACTGAAACAACAGTCCACTGGTAGACATGTCGCTCCACTCGGACACATTATTCTGATTCCGAGCCAACCAGTCTTTGCTCTTTCTCCTTAATGCTGCGTGCTTTGCAGAGAAGCAACAAATACCAATTTTATAGTCTTTGGTTTTACCCGACCGGGGCTCTAACCCACGATCTACTGCACTCGAGGCGAGCATACTAACCATTGCGCCACTGATGCGGTTAACTAACTAATGATGTTAAACTCATGATACCATGTCTAAATGATGCATACAGTAAATAGTATTTTAAATAATCTGTTCAAACATTGAAGTAAAAGAGAAATATCTCCTGGGTGGATTGGTCAAGACATTAGGGCAATTTTGTCCATAATTTTACATTTTCTTGTATTGCTGTATGAATAAATAGTCAGAATAAATTGCCTTCACTTGTCATCTAGTCATCCTTCATTAGCTTTTCACATTTTAATCGTCACCTCAGAAAGCACCAATATGAACCAAACTTGGCAGGTTTGCGTCTTTGATTGTCCCCATTCAAAATTGTATCCAATAGGCCCAAACTGCATGTAAGATCATGTAGAAATACAAAATTCTTATATTGGCTGCAGCTATCTTATTTGAAGTCAGAAATTGCTCAAATTTTAACATAAGAGCATTGTTAGCATGGTAAAGGCCGCCATTTTAAAGCCGAAATGTCCTCAAATTTAAGCCTTTACAAACTCAGCTAGTACTCAATCAAAGACTTTAATGAAATGTATTATTGTCATCTTAGGATAAAGGTTCGTTTGTTCATAATAGTTGTTCAGATGAGTGATTCAGGCTCCGATAAACCTCTAGTTTGTTTGGCCTTCAGGTATCAATTCGAAGAAGCTCGTATCAGTTCGCCTGCAGGAATAATATTTTCAAGTTCATCTCCAGATTTGCTTGCATTTATTGAAAATTTTGGTTTAATGATTATTAACATTTTAATGTATTTCATCCTGTGAATAAACCGAATTTACCATGTCACCTTTACAGAGTTAACTCCCTTTGTTTAAGCAAATAACATTACATACAAGCTGGTATAAAGGGGATTTATAAGCGTGAGGAAGATATGTCTAATGTAAAAACTTGTAGCTGTTATGTGAAATGTGGTGTGCTTAAATACCTTCTTTAAAATGTAAGACATTATGGATCAAATTTAGTATTTTCACTCAGATATAATATTTTTGAGTCATGCCCCTTTAACTTTAAAATTTGATGAAAAAATGCCAAAGCATGACAGTTACAACTTACACATACAAAATTGTTATGGAGTTAAATATCGGTATTTGAAAAATTTCACAAATTAGCCTTCACATATTTTATATTCTCTCTGAAATTTATGGTAATACATGTACCTAGAAGTCTAAAAGTGCAAAGTAAATACATACAACTGCAGCTTGCCACATATCAAAACAAAACAAAACCTAATACAGGAATATGACACTCTGATTGCTTCCAGTATTGTATTCTCTGGTGACATTACTCATCAGTTGTTAAGACGTTCCATTTTGTGAACTATTGCTGAGAAAAAGCATAGAATTTTTCCAGAATAAAAAGAGGAAAGAAAATCAGTATTTGCTTAGTCAGACATTCTTTAGCTCAGCTCGCCAAAGGCCAAGTGGGCTTTTTCCTGGAAGACTGCTTCTTCTCAAAAGCCAGCAATAGAGAAATACTACACTATTTACTGTGTGACATCATTGTGAATGTAGATTTAAATTTGTACAAACAAAGGTACCAGGGTATATTGGGTCAGAGCACTGTGGTCTGAAGTATTGCATAAGCTGCAATTAGGGAATTAAAAAAATCTCAAGAACTGGTAAAGAAAATCCAAAAATAGAATGGCATGAATCATCATTTTGCTTAAATAAATCAAGCTGTTGCAAATGAAAGCTCCAAGGTTTCTGTGGTCAGGGCCCTGGTGGTCGAAAGTTTTACATAGGCTGAACTGGGGAATTTTTTTTTTTAAAGTATACCAAAGAACTAGGAATGGGAATGCAATTGATGTTCAATAATAGTTTACCTGTCACTTTGTTCTCACTTTACATAATAAGCCATGCCCCCTTGTTTGCATATCAACGGAATTGGAGGACGTCATAGGGTCCCCTATTGTTCTCAGTGTCACCCCTTTGGGAACAATAGACCAGATGTTCCTTTCAAGTGGTGACGCTATGAAAACAATAGTGGAGGCTATGACATCATCCAATTCCATTGTTCTTCAAATGAGGGGGCATGGTTTATTATGCAAAATGACTCTTACTACATTCAATCTGGTACAGATGAAATCACCAGGGTCTATGGCTTTAGCTGTAAAGGGAAACCTTTCTTAAGAACCAGTAAATTGGATTTTATTATACATGTACTGGTAAATGATAATCGTCATTGTGCTATGAACTGTTAAGCTTAAACAAAAGCAGGCGCTGGGTGTATGTGGTGAGAGCCCTGTGGGAACGAAATAAATAGGAAGAAGATTTTAAAAAATGGATCTTAAGAACCGGGTGTGGAAAAAGATATGCATTTTCTTTAAAATTTGTTGAATTTTTGTTTGAGCGACTGACCACACTATGATATAATTCTACACCCGTCACCCGTGGAAAAAATCCCTGGTATTCAACCCCGCCCCACGGATGAGTGAAGGGAACACTGAGCGTGATCATCCACGAGTTCCCGACGATGACATACTAGTCAATCTAATTAAAACTAGACGTTTCTTAGATTTTTGTCAGCTATACAATATCATCTAATGATGACCCGCACAAGATCACATCAGAGGTCATATATTTCCAACCTACCAATCAACGACGACCCTACCAAATCTTTAGATATTAAACCAATCACACGTTTGTTTGTTTGTTTTATGGTGTTTTACGCCACTTTCAACAATATTTCAGTTATATCGTGGCGGTCAGTTTTATTAGTGGAGGAAACCGGAGGACCCGAAGAAAATCACCGACCTGTCGCAAGTCACTGACAAACTTTATCACATAATGTTGTACCCTTCGCCCTGATCTAGATTCGAGCTCACAACATCAGTGGTGATAGGCACCGATTTCATAGGTAGTTTTTTAAATTCCAAATTGCTAACCGTCGTGTTAATGATTGGACAGTAATATAACGATGAATGAAAGACTTCCTGACACGACCCCATACGGAATGTTTCTAGATGTTTATATTGTATCGCAAATACAGAAAAGAAAACATACAAGTGCTTAGATTGAAATAACTCATTGCCACACCATTTGCATTATTACGAACTTTTTTTCGTGTAAAATGGCCCTTTGGTTTTATTGCTTTCAAACACTTTTAAATTATTTGGCTTTCCAATCTTTCGATTGTGAGCGTACCCGATGAAGGTTATTCCAGAAACGTGTCGTGTGCACTAAATTAGATATCTATGTTTTTATTAAAGGCACATATATTATAGAATAAAACAATTTGAAAATTGCTTGTAAAAAAAAACCAATTATGTTATTTCGCAAGTATTTACTCGTTTGGAAGATGTTTATATAAATATATTTTTTCTTTGACGTCTGCGTTTTCTTTGTACAATACAATTTTTGTTTGGTTAAGGAAACGTTCTAAGCTGAGCTAGATGGAAACGAAAAACAATGTGTGAATCTCCAATATCCCTGTTGATTATTAACTTAGAATCTGAGATGATTCCATCTCGTTGATCTTTACTAAGCTTGCATGATTGAATTGTCTAACTGTTTCCATGGAGTCGGTATATACCCACTAAGCAGTAGAATTACAAATATTTATATGAAAAATGAAGTTTATTGATACCGAAAGAGACGAACAAAAACAATTTGTCAATTTTATTTTCCAAATCTTGCTAGCCATGAAGCTTTCAGATATTTAGCTGAACATCTGACCGGTCCATCATCTATAAGTACAGCGTCAGTTATTTTACAGTCGTAACAACAGGCAGCAAGATTGTATTTATTTCCTCCAAAAGCTTCGAAACATCCCAGGCATCCAAGCAGGCATGATCTGTGTACATCTCTTGGGTCACAAGCTAAACCATATGGTGACATTCCAGATGTTAGTACCAGCAATGTACTTAATAAGAACATACATAGCCATATTGCCTGGAAATAAAATATTTGTTATAGAAACAGCATTTGACGTGGTTGTTTATTTTTTACTGCAGAAGTAAAACAGATAGACAATTACACCATCGATAAGAGCTAACGGTAAACTATAGTTCCTTATTCGGGACTTTAAAAGAATTTAATTATTGTTCCATCTATAATGTTATGAGTTGCTTACATCCACTGTATCACTTATTATTATTGTAAGAAAGCTGTTGTGCTCGTAATCGTATGATAGTTGGAATATACAACTACCTGTGCAACCATAGTCCGAGATTCCTCTGCCGTCCGACGACTTTTTGTTCGACTTGCTGGAGCCGTGGGACGTCCAGCACGTCGAACAATAAGCCGTCGGTCGGCAGAGGAATATCGGACTAGTGCAACCAGTGCCTATCATCACTATTACTAGTAATGTGAATTCGAATCCCGTTCATGCCGACATGTACTCGATACACCATTATGTGATACACCATTTGTCAGTGACATATCGGTGGTTTTCTCTGGTTTCTTCTACCAATAAAACTGACCTCCCCGATATAACTGAAATATTGTTGGAAGTGGCGTTAAACAACATAACCCCTAACCCCTAACCCAGATCAAAAATGTATAATACTCTCGTAATTGAATTGTTTCGTACATTTTGTTGTCGACCGAAAATAAAAAATAGCGTCCATGACGGGACAAATTTAATATAATAAAACAACATTTCATGAATATTTCAATCTGAAACAAATGAACTATTACTGGAATATGCATCGGATGATCCATTACAAAATGCATATTTTTGTGTTGATAGAAAATCTAAGGTGGCCGTCAATGCAGGACATACATTTTGTAGTTTTAGCATATGGGAAAATGATCAGAATAGTCTTCTTCTAAAAAAGTAGATGCTTATTGAACCCAAACTGAACATGAATAATCATTGAATTGTCCTTTACAATTTTTTTGTCAGTGGGAAACCTCAGATGTCGGCCATCATAGGACATATCTAATATACATGTAGGAACCTATGGGGAAAATATCTCTAAATTATTCTTATCTGAAACCACTGAACCATTGCTAAGCAAACTTGGCTAGCATGTGCCTTAAATTGTCATTTACAAAATGTCTTGTTTTTGTGCTGATTCGGAAACTAAAAGTGTGGCCACCAAAAGAGACGTTTTAATGTAAGAACCTATTGGATAATGAACAAAAATATATTTCAAAGATGCTAGAATATAGATTGAATTGAAAGGGTTCATTAATAGTCATTGGAATGTCTTTTTGTTTGGATAGAAAATCCAATTTTACAGACACAGCAGGACATTGACTATGGGATTAAGAATAACAAGTTCGTTATTTCTCAAAAACTACCAACTGGTTTGATCATACACAGTGCAACGAAGCAGGTGAGAGATGCGGGCTATGGTGAGCCTCTAGTTTTGTAAAATACTGTAAAAAGATAATTTCAAGTCCTCTCTTTGGTCAAAATGTTACTGAAATATAAATATATTGACTTTTGCACTTAAAACCAGACACTGCTGAAATTTGAAATTAGAAAATCAATTTAGTTATTACACAAAATCATGTATTAAAATGACTGTTTTAACCAATATAATTAAAATCAGCTGAACATTATAATACCGTAACGGTACTCTATATTTGTTATAGTGAAGAATGGGAAAAGGGATGTGGTACAGGAACAGTACTCTCCAACACACCCATAGCTCAAGATAAATGCAGTTTGAAGTTAAATTACAAAGTACAGGTAATATTCTGGTGGAAGTGATGTGACACAATGTTATCATGTAAAATCTAGATATGAATATATTATATTATATAATAGAAATTTAAAAAGAATTCTGGAACTTCAATCACATTTTATATATATATATATATATATATATATATATCACGCCCCCCCCCCCCAAATCGCTCTAAATCATATCCAAATGATATGAATAAAAATTGTTAAGAGGAACCTCCGGATATGATGAGGAGGACCTAAGGCAGGATCACACAAAAAGGTAAGTCGAGTATTTTCTGCAAAATAAACCTTTTTCTAAAAATCAAAGAATGTCATTCGACCCTTTTATAATTTGTCTTTATCTACTGAAAGTTTGTTGGTTGTCTTTTACGTTCATTCGTCAGTAGAACTTTTCTCCCGCAAACATCCATTGGGATCTGAGATTTTTTATTCAATCAACGATAGATTTCTCATATAAAACCACGCTTTCCTGTCATTTCTTTAGCTGGATAAACTGAAAATCACCCCTAATTTTTATCACGCCCCTCCACAATAAACAGAATTGCTCCTTTCCTGAAAAAACGGCACATTATTGACATGATATGATTAAGATGTACTAACTGACTTGGAGGAACTTGATGTGCCTTGGAGGAACTTAAAATAGTAACATTTTGAGGCACATCAAGTTCCTCCAAGTCACAGTTAGTACATCTAAATCATATCATGTCAATAATGTGCCGTTTTTTCAGGAAAGGAGCAATTCTGTTTATTGTGGAGGGGCGTGATGAAAACTAGAGGTGATTTTCAGTCGATCCAGCTAAAGAAATGACAGGAAAGCGTGGTTTTATATGAGAAATCTATCGTTGATTGAATAAAAAATCTCAGATCCCAATGGATGTTTGCGGGAGAAAAGTTCTACTGACGAATGAACGTAAAAGACAACCAGCAAACTTTCAGTAGATAAAGACAAATTATAAAAGGGTCGAATGTTCTCATTGAAATAATATGTCCACGTATTAAGGTAGAGAAGGACACTAGGGGGAAAAAAACTAGTCAATGAATTTTTTTGAATTTCATATATATTGTTCTTTGGGATGTACCTAACAAAATATCAAAATTTGAGAATAGCTTTCCAGGCTTATTCTAAAAATATTCCCTGAAAGAGTTACCCCCCTCTGAAGTCCAAAAAATGTCATTTGCTTCACTTCTCCGTGTCATTAATGTACCCCCAAAAAATGCATGTAATTTTTTGTTGAATTATCTGAGTATAATATGATAAATGAATATTTTGGAATATCTAAGACATGAATTTTTATAATTTTTTCATTTTATTTTTCAAAATGGTTACCCTTTTTGGGCAATATAGCCTGTAACTGACTTTGGTGAAATCCAACAAAATTTGATCATTTTATCTATATCCATGCTACATATCATTAAAAAATAAAGATATGTTTCCAGGCAAAAAAAAGTTAGGGGTTTAGAAAGACACCCTGACATATACCCTTTTTTCAATTTCATGAAAAATGTCCACATTTTTCACTTTTTTTAATAAGACATTGAATAAATGAAAATAAAACAGGCAAAGATAATGTTTGTAAGGGAAAGCTTTCCTTTCTAGGTGATATAGTTATTAGCAAATTAATCTGTCTACAATTCTTCCAGGGCAGGAACATGCAAAAACAAAAACATGCAAAACTCATCGTATTCTAATATCATTTGAGACATGATTACCTCCCTTGACGAAATGCTTTATATAGCATTTTACACATATAATGTATTATTGATAAGAAAATTACTGTATTAAATTTGTATTTCAGTTTAATTTGAGAACTTATACAAATCATATGTAGAAAATTCAAAAAGCAAAATACCTCGTAAGAAATACTGCAAACATAATTAATAATTATTACCACATTTGTATTCAATATTCTTAAAAGTCATTTGACTAGTGTCCTTTCCTACCTTAATGTCAGAAAATGAAGTATATCCATATAATTCACCCCAAACATGAAATACGTCAAAATCAGATTCTCAAGCTCAACCTCTATAGTTTCAGAGTTGTGCGCACAAGTTTCAACGTTGTGTGTACAATATAATAAAAGCCATGCACACAAGTTTCAAATTGTGCATACAAGATTGATTTCAAGTCTACAAAATTAGAATTGTACATTTCTTCTGTGGCAATAAATGGTCTACGTTAAATTAGAAATTTAGGACCGGATTATGACCTTTTGGGGACCCTAGGCTAATGAAATTACGAGTCCTCCTCAGACGGAGCCCCCTCTACTTCGCCTGCACCCGTCTTGAATATTTTTTACAGTGATACCCCGGTATATTATAAGCGATATAAACATAGCTTGAAGTAAACTTATTGCAAATTCTTTAAATAAACAAGAATGGGTTGTCAATAAAAATATTACATAAGAAATAGAGGGTCCCAAGTTTGAGGGGCCCTAGACTGCAGCCTATACGATAATCCGGCCCTTATTGTAGCACTACAATGCAATGTATTTTGATTGGGCACAATAGTCAGTACTCGAAAGTATCATGATCGTTAAGCCAGAAATAAACAAATACAATAGGGGAAATAAACTCGAAAATTAAAAAGAACAGAAGTCGGTCAATAAAGAGAAAACAAATGTATATGACGATTTATTTATTTATTTATTTATTTATTAGAATGTCAAATTACATTACATACTTGAAAATAATATCTTAAGTAGTAATTGTTGACAATATATACAACCACAAAAACACGAAGAAGTCCTTTTGAAAACGAAGCAGAAGAAATATAAAAAAAACTGGCTCGGGACAGTCACAGAAATATGGCGGACAAATCACAAATGAATGAATCGACTGTCAGCTTAAGAGATAGAGAATATGCTGGTTATGATATATTAATATCTGGATCTAATAATAGATTGAAAATTTATTTATAAACATGCAAAGATATTCATGGTCTTCGTGAGACACAGAATGTAAAAATCGTATCATCGAAATGTAAAAATTGTGTCATCAAAATGTAAAAATTGTGTCATCAAAATGTAAAAATTGTGTCATCAATATGTAAAAACTAAATGTGAGTATCCTGAGATATGTCTGAGAATTATCTTGTTACATTTTCTAAGATCATCATAGAGCTATCATAAGACATGCATAAAATATACTATAAAAAAAACTGTCGAAGGAAGATCTTAGCTAGTATATAATTGTCTCTTATTGTCCAAAACGTATGCGAGTGTGAATGAATGAATGTTGTTTAAGGCGAAGATATACAGTACCATACTATCAGACGGCAATACGACCGAGTGGTCACCAACCTAACAGAGCTCACTAAGTCTTACATAATGGCCGTCATTTCATAGGTCATTTCGAAATATCTGTCCTGTGTCAGTTTCTGGTAGTCACGATATAACTTTAGAATTGCTGAAAGTGGCGATAAACACCAATATTATACTTTACGTTTATATTTTCCCTATTTGTCTTTGTTAGCCAGTCGGTCCATATAACAGTATATAGACCGGGCCCGATCCATATAACGTCTTCGTTTAGGTTCACCATTATGACGTCAAATTTATTTCCGGTTTCTTCGAGTCTTTATTTCGGGAGAAAATTGGGCTTGTTTTTGGAGGCGAAGTATAATATAACAAATAGTTCACGGCACTTCGGGCAAAATGGCAGTTTATGGACCGGTCTGTCACCCACAAAATACTATATGGACCTCAGCTTCGCTTCGGTCCATATAATATTTTGTGAGTGACAGACCGGTCCATAAACTGCCACATGGCCCTCAGTACCATGAACTATTTGTTAAATATAACCCAACTCAACGTGATACGTTATTTTCTAAATGAGTACACTGTAACTGCGAAAATGTGCATATGTTGACAAACATCGACGAGACAAGACAGCAAACATCGACGAGACAAGACAGCAAACATCGCCAAAGTGTCTATGGACGTTTTGACGAACCATTGTCGAGACAGAATGCAGGCGTTTGTGTTAAAGTGTACGTGTACATTGTTTGTTTGTTTTTGTGTTCTTTTCTTTTTTTTTTACACCTAAAACCATAAACATGTTTTATACAAAACTCGTTCATTTATCAANCTATGGACGTTTTGACGAACCATTGTCGAGACAAGACAGCAAACATCGCCAAAGTGTCTATGGACGTTTTGACGAACCATTGTCGAGACAAGACAGCAAACATCGCCAAAGTGTCTATGGACGTTTTGACGAACCATTGTCGAGACAGAATGCAGACTTTTGTGTTAATGTGTATGTGTACATTGTTTGTTTGTTTTTGTGTTCTTTTCTTTTTTTTTACACCTAAAACCATAAACATGTTTTATACAAAACTCGTTCATTTATCAATTCTGTAATGGTCAAATTCATTTACATTTTCATGCATATTTCCTTTTTTTTTTTTTAATAATTTTCTTTTAAAATAATTTCATTTTGTCGTATGCTGTTTTTAACGTTTTAATGTTCCAATTTTCTTCAGTATCTCTGTACCATTGTTACACATTGGCTTTATTAGAATAAAGATATAAATATATTAAGGAAATAAAAAAAAATGTAATACAGTGCAATTAAAAAATAAACACTCAGTAGATAATTAATAAAAAGAGTTTTGAAATATCGAATGAAATAATAACAAAAAAAAATGAAGAGGTAAAAAATGTGAAAATAAAATAATATAAATTTTTTTTTATCGATTCTTAAAACAAATTTTCATTAATATTTTCTAATCGCACTGTAGTATACATTGATACATTAAAAAAAATCTTACCTTCATTTTATAAAATTCCCTTTCCTTTGTTGGTGTCTTTCACATCTGTCAGTGACATCATTACCAATCCTCTCCTTTTTATGGTATCCGTTTAATCGTCTCAATTTGGTCATTTCCGCAAAAGAAAAAAAATTCTGCCCCCTTCAGTTTATAGGTGAATAATAGGATAATACAGCCGGAAACTTTTATCTGTCCATTCCAATAACGATTTGTAATTATTACAAATAAATACAGAATTAAAATCAAATCATCCCTTCTTGAATTGATTGTAGAAATCAATGTATGGTATTTTTAGTGTTGAATATAATATTTTTCATTCAGTTCATCATTGTTGATTGTTACTACTATATTTATAGATGTAGCAAATACATGTAGTTCATTTGCCTCTCAGAACGTCAATATTCACGTTATGTTTAGTGACAATGAAACGGTAAACGAATCTGTATATTAATAATGGTGTTCTAAGATGGTAAATAAAGAAAGGAATTATAATTTTATTTCTTATAGACGAAATAGCAGTATTTCTAACTTTCGGGAAAGTGCGCATCTCAAAGGAAGATTATCTTAGCTGCGGAACCGTAGTATGAGTGGCCGTTCATGTCATTGGCGCGATAATATACGCGTATAATATTATATACGCGTATATATACACGTATATTGTTGCTATATTTAACAAATAGGTCACGGCACTGAGGGCCATATGGCAGTTTATGGACCGGGATGCACCCACAAAATATTATATGGATCGAAGCTGAGGTCCATCTAGTATTTTGTGGGTGACAGACCGGTCCATATACTGCCATATGGCCCGAAGTGCCGTGAACTATTTGTTATATTATACTTCGCGTCCAAAAACAAGCCCAATTATCTCCCGAAATAAAGACTCGAAAACGAGGCAGTCCACTGCCGGTCCATATAACGTTATATTGACCGGCTGCGCTAACAAAGACAAATAGGGAAAATAAAAACGTAAAGTATAATATACGCGTATATTGTTGCTATATACGCGTATTTTGTTGTTATATGTACGCGTATATTGTTATATACGCGTTCAGGGGCGGATCCAGGGGGGGGGGGCGCACCAGGCGCGCGCCCCCCTAAAATTGGAAAAAATATGATTTTTTTGCGTAAATTTGTGATTTTTCACACGTAATAATCCAAAAATTTTCGCGCCTCGCTCCGCTCGGCGCCATTATTTTAAGTGCGCCCCCTAACTTGAAATCCTGGATCCGCCCCTGGCGTTAATACTTTAAATGAATTTTTTGGGTATATACGCGTATATGATCAACATATATGCGTATATTGTTGCTCTATACGCGTATATTGTTGCTATACATACGCGTATATTGTTGCTATATATACGCGTATATTGTTGCTATATATACGCGTATATTAATTGTTGTTATATACGCGTATAAAACCAAAAATTCATTTAAAGTATTAACGTGTATATTAACGCGTTTATAACAACAATATACGCGTATATGTTCATAATATACGCGTATATTATCGCGCCAATGACATGAACGACCACTCATACCGTAGCTCTGAACTTTTGTTTAGACGTCAACGGGAACTTGCTCCCAGCCACTAAATTTCCCCACTGAATTTTTATTACTGTCTATATGTATTACCCACGGCTTAAAATCAATTGGCAGTAAAAAAAAAATCCGTGATCCAAATTTAGTGGTCGGGAGCTAGTCCCTGTGCGTCAACGGTAAAAAAAAGAACAGAACAGAAAAAAAAAACAAAAGAAGAAAAAAAAAGAGAAACAAAAAGAAAAGAGAAAAAAGACCGAGAAGAATTATGATTCCGTAGCTGGCTATTATCTAAATCAAGCAGATCTTTTACACAAGTAATGCCCAGATGATCAATACGGGTCGCCAATATAAGCACTTTATCTCTTTCTTTTATATGGATAAAGAATTAAGAGCTTCTTTCGTCCTATTTGTCAACTTTGCGACCACCTGCCTCAGGGTATCTACCGACTTAGTCAGCATTTGTTTTTATTCAAATGACAATAAATCAATTTTATTACTGATACTAGTATATCTTTACTATTTTATTTCAACAAACTGTTGGCCTATAGCTATCCTGGTCTCCCACAAAGACCATAAATTTATTTAACCAGATAAGACTAACTAATATTAAGTCTGTTAGAAGTATCAGTTATGATTCTGTGTCTCAAAGTTGAGTAATGGTATTTAACCAAACATTTTTATGTTTTTAGCTAGTAGTCCATGTTAATGTTGTCATTCATATTTGTAGAGCCCGGGTGGCTCAATGAGTTAGG